>JASANB010003991.1:12500-83287 GCA_030248155.1 Sabatieria punctata
ATAAAAACAATTGCTGTCAGAAAGAACTTATGTTCAACACCTGCAGAAGTTGCAGGAACAGCTAAATTATGTTTAGCGCAAAATCTGCAAGTTCTTTTGGATTGGTTTGCCGCTTTTCAGCGCAAAAATCGACAGCAATCAAACGATTTCCTCTATATTGACCACTGCAAGCAAACTCCTCATCTTCGCACCAGTGTTGTGCCTAGCTCAAATTTCTAAAACTCGGTAAGTATTCAGTAAGTAAATCCAGATTTTTTTAAGTTCAGTAAGTACGAGTAAGTACTGGGTTTTTCAAAGAATACCCGGTATGTATGTACTCAGTAAACAATTCAGTAAACTCGGTAAAACCTTCAATATTCAGAAATATGTTATGATTTATCTGAAGATGTTTACCTGATTTAGCTTTTAGCTACTAGCATCCTTTTTCAGTGCTGATTGATTAGTTTGAGATAATGTAGCTCGATTTTTCGACTTTTCAGAAGTTTAATGGTTTGTTTAGCGCTATTTCTGATTATTTATGGTGCTAATTAGATTTGTTGTTGTTGTTGTTGCAACTTTTTGTCCTTTCGGACTAGGAGTAGCCGCCAGCTGCTATAGAGCAGAAAGAGACACAAGGTCCGGCAGCCTCCTTAACAACAACCCTCCCTTTTCTGTTGGTGTGTGCAAGACAGCTAAGGTTTGGTTTACAGTTGGTAGGTATACCTGAACCTGAACCTGAAACCTGGGTATTAACCTGAAAATTGTGAACCTGAACCTGAACCTGAACCTACTTGAAAATAAAAGTACTTAGCTGACACTACGGTTGGACGCATATATGCAATATGCAATATCAAACAATGCATATATGCATGGTTTTTGGCATGCATATATGCATATGTAATATCATATGCATGCAAAATTCCAATATGCAATAGTCATATGCAAATTGACCCTGATATCAAAATTTTGCATATTTTTAGTTTGCATATTTTTTGTTAAAGGTGTCGCTGACTTTTCGTGCTGCATACTTATGTTCCGAAGAACCTTAAACGATTCAAATAGTTGTTTTATCTATTTGGCACGGAGAAATCCATAAAGTACTTGTCCAAACAGTACAAGTTTCAAACAGGGCTAGTTTGGCCGATTTCTGGTTCTGAGCTGAGCGAATTACGAATTTCTGCAAGCACCTCATTGCTTCATAAAATCTGCAGTTTTTAGCAGAATTGGTCAAACTAAGGTGGCACAATCAGCATCCCAAAACAGCCAAACAGACTGGATTTCTGAGTTTAGGATTGTCACCGCGTTTTCGCTAATTTTTCATCAAACTAAAAATAATATATCTAAAATATAAAATCCTTTGATTGAGGCAGTTTATACTGTAAATCTTTACCTTACAGAGATCAAAGCTTCCGCTTTCCACTTACAGAATGGAAATGAAGGGATTGAGACAGACATGGGCTAGCATTTCGGCTGAGGGGGAATAGAATTTTCAATTCCTGAGGGGAACTGAGGGGAGTAGGAGCGCCTGAGGGGGGGGCTGAGTGGGTGGTAAGTCAAACAGTCCGATTTTTGGCTAAATCAAGGTTTTGGCTTATTTTTCATTAAAATAAGCTATTCTGAGCTCATTTACACCTAATCCAACCATATTTTTATCATAGTTTTCTATACAAAATTCTTCCAAAAAATTCCTGAGGGGGGTAGCGGCCGGCTGAGGGGGTGCGTCAGAAAATGAGGGGGCCAACCCCCTCAGCCAACCTTTGCCCATGTCTGGCTCGAGACCCTAAACTCAAGTCGCAAATAATGAAAATTTTAACTGAGACTTTTCAGATTCTGAATTTGTTAGTTTGTAAAACTAGGACAGGACTACAAACGGTTAGGTATACCACATTAGAGAGAACAAATTTGAACATGCAAACAGTAATTTAGCCAAAAATCTGTAATGTCAACCAATTTTAATCTAAAAATTATGAAATGAGCTGGTCTTTCATGCCAAACTGTGTTTCCCCTCTTGTTTTTTCCAGATGAGGTCTGTATCTGTAAAATACGTGTGCCTAATAACTGCTAAAGATTGCGTAGACATTCCAACCAAACTCGAAAATGCTTGGATCTTATCCAGTTATCGATTTCAGGCCGCCTTGATAAAAATATCCAAATATGCAAAAAATATGCACATATTTCATTTTTGCATGCATATGATATATGCAATATCAATATGCACTAGAGATTGCATGCATATATTCATATGCAATATCATATGCATGCCAAAAATCCGATATCATCCAACCATAGCTGACACCTACTAGGTCGGTACCTACTTTTCAGGTTTTTCTTGTCTTAAACTTCCTGGTACAAGTAGCACGTACTGTCAACTTTAGAAATTGGTTAGATCAGATATTGCTTGACGCTCTACAGTTTTGTCCTTATAAATGGTGTGCGTAAAGCGACTAATGCACATTATCTCTATCTGCACCTACAATGTACGTGTACTGTAACTTAAAAATGAAGGCGATTATAGGGAAAAGCCCCCATCCATAAATTGCCTTTATGAAAGCTTGTCTTCCTCTATGCCTAAGCCTAAGCTTTAGTTTGTTTGTTGAAGGTAAGCTTAAACGTCAGCTAGTAGAACTTATGTAAGCGTGAGCCTTAACTTAATGCCAGAACTTAGAGTTTGAAATGAACGTTCGTGGAGTGCGTGGGGTTTCCTACTATAATGGCGATCGGTCCGTCATACCGCAAAAATTGTCTTGCTTTTTTCTCGTTTTTGTCGAATTGTTGGTTTCTAAATTTCGTTTGCTTTGAACATGGATCGTTTTCTTAAGAAAAGGAACAGGAGCGCTATTGATTTAGCTCATAGCCGAAAATTTGTGTCTTTATTTGAAAGTACCTGAACCTGAACCTGACACCTGGGTACTTTTGAAAAATGTACCTGAACCTGAACCTGAACCTGAAATTGGATTTTAGAGATACCTGAACCTGGACTTACCTGAAATTTGGTGGTACCTACCAACTGTAGTTTGGTTCCCATTTATCTACTTGCCATTGCTGACTTTCGATGGCCTGGGTTGGGCTTTGTGTCGACTACTTCCCATCGCTTCGACAGGTTTCGAACCCACAAACACACCGCTTCCACGGGTGCCGGGGCCGCCGTGACACACGGGATAGCGTAAACTACCCATGGCCAAGGCCCATGGCCTAGATGGATGGAAAGCCTTAAAATATGCACACTATACATAGTCACTGGAGGATCTGGCTTTAGATGAAAGGTCTGGCCAAATTTATTAAGTAGAGATTTGTTCTAATGTTCGTCGCCATTTCCTCACAGTTCGGACTGATGCAAGAAATGTCACTCAAAATATTGCTAATATTTCCTACCTACCTACTGCAAAAATATGTATATGTTTTCGAAAACATATTGACCTAGAAACATTTACATAAAAAACATATTGAGACTGAAAGCAGATTTGTATGCATATAGAAACAGTTGTTAAAAATACCGGAATTTACTTCCAGCTTTAGTTTGAACAGACGGATCCTTTAGCTTTTGGTTTCATTTGAAAGAGTGTGGAATGGCCGATCGATTGGTTGGCCGGCTGGCCGTTGCACACCCTTTCAAATGAAAACAAAAGCTAAAGGATCTGTCTGCTGAAACAAAAACTGTAAGTAAATTCCGGTCTTTTTCAACAACCTATACGTTTCCCAAAAATAAACATGTTTATGCTTAAAACACATTCATACATATAACATATATGTTTTCCACAATAGGTACTTCTCATTCTGCTCACCTACAACATCGCCGCCGAGCTGAAAGCGGCTGACCAGATGCGGGCCAATATGAGTCGTTCGCAGGAGAACAGTCACCAGACAGCCACGATGGTAGTGTTTGTGGTGAAAGGTAATACTGGGCACCATTTTTGTCTACTCACTTCTTACAACAACAATGACATTGACTATGACAGTGACAATGACAACAACAATAACAATGGCAACAACAATGACAGTGACAATGATGACAAAAACGACAATGACAGCAACAATGACATTAACAGAGAGCATGACAGTGACAATGACAACAACAATGACAACAACTGCAACTATAGCATTGACAATGACACTGACAATGACAACATGAACAATGACAGTGACAGTGAGAATGACAACAACAATGACAAAGACTGTAACTATGACATTGACAATGACAATGACAGTGACAATGACGACAACAATGACAACAACTGCAACTATGGCATTGACAATGACACTGACAATGACAACATCAACAATGGCAATGACAGTGATAATGACAACAACAATGACAATGACTGCAACTATGACATTGACAATGATAGTGACAGTGACAATGACGATGACGATGACCGTGACAATGACAACAACAACAATGACAATGACAACAACGATGACAGTGACACAAGGATGACAGTAAAATTACTGTGCATTTTCAGGCAGAAATATACATTTTTCCACGCTTTCAAGGTAGGATATGACTGATATTGTGTTGACAATAAGCTGTAACCATATATTTTATAGATAATAGGCTGCAGTTAAGCCTAAAAATCGCGCTAACCTTCAAGCGAAAAAAAAAGCTCAAAAACTAGAAAAATTCTCATGAAAGAAAACGCGACTTTTGGCTATCCGGTATCCAGTATAAACCGATTTACGGTTGCATCTCTAGACACGACAAAAACAGTGACAATGACAACAACAATGACAGTGACATGATGACAGTGACAATAACAATTATGAGACCACTGACAGGACAGTGACAATGATGACAATCTACTGGAATAAGCTTCAGCAGCCTTTCAGCGTTCATTGTCATCTACACGCCAGCTCTGGTGCTCAACATCGTTGAAGCCACCACTCCCAACGTGTTTCATTCCTCCTTGGGCTTTCTGCTCAGCGACCTCAACAACCTGCTGGTTCTGACCAACGCCGCCTCTGGCTTCTTCTTCTACTACAAGTTCTCATCACGCTATCGCGCCACATGTCGCGTGCTGCTGTTGCGTCTCTGTTGTCCCGGGCGCTACAAGCAGCGCAGAATCGACCGAAAACGGTCGGTTGTTTCTGCCCGGCTGTTGGGAAGCCAGCGGCACTCGATGATATCCAGCTCGGAAGTGGAGAGCTCGGCCGATTTCTTCAAGATGAGAGCTCAGCCGTCGCGCCGTTCCTCCAACGAGCAGCCTGGCTCCAGTGCAACCTTGCAGGTGCAGCAGTGCGGCGTCAGAAAGCTCAGTGCTATGGACACTTTGTGTTGAGTGGCTATTGTCTTGTCAGTGATACCTTTAAACATTACACAGTCAGGCACTTAACGCCGTTTAATGGTACTGCTGACATCATATATGGTGCCGGTGCCCTAAATGGTAACGGTACTTACATAGGCTAGTAGTTCCATAATGGTAGCCCCACATTCGGCCACTGTGGTAGTACCATATGTATATGGTACCGGCACCATATACAGTGCCATGGCCATGGGTGCCGGTACCATATATGGTACGAAAATGATGCGAAATCTGAAGAGAGTAGTACCAAATATGGTACCAGTCAGGGGCTGTTTAAAGTGCTAAGTTTAAAGTGCAGTCAATATCTGTGTACGTACATTCGTCGCAGCCGCCACGACACTCCCCAGTCCAGGAACGTAGGGGTACCATGTATGATGCCGGCCGATGCAAATATGGAGCCGCTAGCCTTGGTGGTACCGGTACCATAAACGACGATAAGTGCCGAACAGTTACACTGCTAGACATTACCGTTTGATACGCTTGTTATTTTTGTACAAAAATAAAATAAAACGAAGTAAAAATTTCATTAATTTGTCAGAATATTAGAGAATAACCTTTAAAAATTATTTAGAACTCGCAAGAAAATAAGCAAAAATGCTCTGTTTCTTACCAAAAATTTAGAAATTATGCTGGGCCGGACTCGAGCGCATCTCTGTTTTTGGGCACTTGCGACTTCCTATCCTACCTCCACCCCAGCCACCCCCTCGCCGAACGCGAACAGCGAGCTGAGATTATCACCGTGATAGTGCAAAATGGAGTTAAAGGGCAAAACGGAGTTAATTGGAACAACTTGATAAAGATTAGTTAGTTCATACATGTACTAGGGGGGTTTGGGGGGTTACCCCCCTGCTGGAAAGGCCAAACCCCCCCTAACCCCCCCCCCCCCCCGAGACAGGTTAAGGGACCCCCCCCCGACCAAACAATACAAGTACTAGTGGTGGCTCCAGTATTAACAAACTGGGTCGGAAATCACTAATTTTTAGCCTAAAATTCACTTGAAAAGCCTTTGGAAACCGAATTTGGCGTTTCCACTGCTGATATTTAAGAAAAATCGGTGTTTTTGGAAGCTCTTTTTGTCATTTTTTGCTTGTTTTTAGCTTTAAAACGCTATTTGGCAGCTTAAAATAGCGATTTTTAGCGTCCTTACTGAAAAAAACGTGCTAAAAACGCATTTCTAGGCGTTTTGGAGCTTTTTGAAATTTGGGACCCCCCACCTGGGCGAAACCCCCCCTCGACCCCCCACCTGAGGAAAACCCCCCCTCCCCCCCTCCCCCCAGGTCGGCCCGGAGCTGTTACATGTATGAGTTAGTTGATTTGATTAGTTGTGATGAGGGGCCGTCCATAAACTACAACGTTCAGAGAGGGGGTGGGGGTTTGGAGGTTGGTGGGGGTGCAAAATTTTGAATTTTTGAACGTCGTAGTTTATGGACGGCCCCTAAAAGCAAAATCTATTCTGGGATCCAGGGCCCGACTGGATCGAAATTTTCCACTGGACCGGATTACGTCTGATCCGAGGCGTGTCACCACTACGAACCACCCTTTCTTCAACTAGGAGAGTTCGATTGCCCGAAACTGTGAATTAGCTAAAATGAACAAATGCGGCACATTACAATATATCGGGTTGCCAAGGTTTTGGTATCAACAATAGCACTAAATCGATTTGAGTTTTCCTGTCTAACTCACGTACATAATCTATCCTTTTTTCATATTTTTCTGTATCTTCTATTCTGCTCCCAAAAATGACTACCTGTTGATTAGAATGAAAGGTGATTACGTAATAGTGAAACATAAGGGAGAGCTACCCAAAGGTTCGGTGCAGGCCATGTTTCGCAAGTTAAAAACGACACACAATGCGTGTCAACGAGTACAATACGTTGCTCTATGGTAGGTACATGTACGTTGGTGACATTTAAATTCTAATTCGGTAATCGGTAGTCTACAATAATTCTAAAATTTTCTTACAATTAGTAAAGTAGTTTCAGGCGAGATTCAAGCCAGCCGATTTTTGGACGCGCCGAAATTATAGCAAACGGCGTGGAGGCTTGGTTTCCCTACGGAGGCGAAGAAATACACTCCGAAAGTCTTGAGGAGTTTGAAATAATGGTTATACCAGAGGAAAGTGAAAGTAAATGAAATGTTTTGGAGAGATAAGTTTCAATTTTTTTCGTCAGGTATCTACAAATGGTGCAAGTTAAATGAAATAAAACCTACGGAAGAACCTTTCATTATAAGAGAAGGAATCTATTCTCCTATTGTGGTAGGTAATTAAATTTAATTAAAATATTAGCTGCTACGCAGATTTCATTAGAGGTACCGCATGCTCAGTATGGGCAGGAAAATGTTGGAGAACGATTAGGAAAGGTACACAAGAGCTGTTGTATTGAAGCTTTTTAGTTAATCGTTTTTATTTGGTTTAAAATCAGATTTGTCTTTCAGATTCAATGGACAGATCGGGTTGCATTTTCGAGTTATTTAGGCAAGGAATACATCCACGACAGTTACAATGTCGAGAACGGATGGGTCTTGTGCATAGACATCAGCAAACCTGCCATCAAATCTCTTGATAATAGTTCAAAATCGTGCACACTGTTATGACCAGATTACGTAAATTTTATTTGACATTCTTCCTTGTCAAAACCGGAATGATCTCTTGCACACAGAACATTGGAACCAGTTCGTTTTCGCTAAGAACGTGCCAAACAGCAAGATGATTTCATTGCCGAGTCCCAAAATAACTGTCATCGCCTTAATCCACTCACTTTTGGGTTGTTCTAGTTTTTTCTACATGTCCAGTCTCAACACCATGGAGAGGAATGTAAAGGCATTTGTAAACCAATCCTTCTTCAATCATTACCACTTCTTACTTAATGAAGCTGAGATGTCGTGGCTCTGGTCCAGCATAACAGGATCGCTGGCGCTGGGCGCTGTAGCCGGGTCAGTGAGTTTGAAGTACACAATGGAATCTTTGGGTAGACGGAATTCGGTGATGCTGGTTCAGAATGTTGCCCTCATGATTGGTGGCTTGTTGCAAGGTCTATCCAAACCCTTGCTTTCCTTTGAACTGCTCATACTCGGTCGATTCTTGTGTGGCGCTGCGGTCCTCTACACCATTTTCATCCCTGAATTCCTCACCGAATGCATCCCTACTGATTTTCGAGGATCGGTCTCTGCTATTCCTGTGCTGGGACAGAGGATCTGGCTGTTGATTGGCACTGTCCTGCCCCTCCCACTGTGTGGTGGAGGTTGGGAAACGTGGAATCTGGTGCTTATGTACCCCTTGTTAGCTGCCTTTCTGCATATGTTAGCTGCTCTGTGGATAAAGAGGTCTCCCAAGCATTTGTTCATTACTGAACATGATGAAGCAGAAGCTACCAAAGCGATTTGCTTCTACCATGGCAAGGGAGTTGACATACAAAAGGTTGCTGAGCATTTTTATAAGAAAATTTTATCATAATATGGGGATTTAAGCAAAAGTATTGGGTGTAAAGAAACAGAAGTATTGGGTTTTTTGGGTATTGTTTTGATTGGGTATTCGCGTATGGGGATTGGAGTATAGGGTGGGATTAGGTGTTGAGTATTGGAGTGAGTATCGAACCATTATGTTTTTAAGGTCTCAATCAGAAACAAAAACCCAAATACTTAGTTACAATACCCATTACCAGTTGACACACTAATTGTGTGCTTTGTTTACAAACTGATTTTTGCAGCTCAAGTCCGAATTCACTCGTGAGGCAGCTCATTCGGCGGAAAAGATCAGTGTTTGGCGAATCCTTGTCACCCCTCACTTTCGCTGGCCCTTTCTCCTCTGTATAGTCAGTCAACTGATGTGTCCTCTGAGCGGATCAGACATAGCCATGCAATACAGCACCGGCGTGATGGAAACAGTGGGCATCAACACAGCTCAGGCTCCCCTCTACACTGTCTTTGCAGTACAAGTGCCTGGCCTCATTGGAACTATCATAGCACTGTGCTTGCTGGAAAAGCTGGGTCGCCGGCCCATCATGCTACTGGGTTGTATCAGCAGTGTGCTCGGCACTTTGATGCTCTCCTCAAGCAGTCCCGTTTCTGCGCATCTCAATTCAAATCTGGCCAACTGGCTTACAGTAATCGGATTCATGCTCATCTTTCTTGGCTACAGTGCGGGGGTGTCAACCACCGCTCCGCTGGTTCCTGGAGAGCTGGCACCTCAGTCGATTAGATCGACAGCTATGGCCTTCTCGGGAATCTCGGGTTGGCTGGTGATTTTACTTGTGCTCTTCAGCTTTCCTCCGTTGCATCATCTCATTGGAAGCTACGCAGCTTTGCCTGTGGCAGTTGGAGGCAGTTTTTGCTCGGTTTTCATGTGGTTTATGTTGCCCGAAACTAAAGGAAAAACTGTGGATGAGGTTGTGGAAAACTGGATGCGAAAAGAAGGATGACTCTATTTCGGCAAACTGTTTGGTTTAGGGAGTGTTTGCGTTTGTTAGAAGACCATTGAAATTTAAGTTTTATTGTCAGTTCCAGTGCTAACCAATTCTGTAAAACAAAAATTAAATTAGTGAAAGAATATTCGCTCTTGATCGAGTTCTTGTCGAAGGCTGTTGGATGGCCCATCGTTGTAGTGTTTTGAACATCCAGCCGGCTCAAGAAAGCAGAAACTGAAATATAAAATTACCATATGTTTTGCACTAACAGCCAAATCATCTACATCATTCGTCTAGCCATATCGTCATCAGGCAGTGGACCCTCCATATCATCAACAGTTGCCAGATCCATCCGATTATCCCATTGGTTTGCATCAAATTCGGTCAGAAAGTGTTGAAGCTTTCTGTTTCCATGTCCGTATGCTTCGCCTACGTATGTAAACAGAAAGACTCTGTTGTACTTAGGCAAAGAATGCTACCCACTTGCAAGGAAGTCAGCATAGAACAGCAGCATTACAAACAAGAATGTACCAGACTTCATGGTAGAAGTTCCTTGCGCTTTAACGGTCAGGCACTTAACGCCGTTTACTGGTACCATAAAGAATATTCTTGGTACCATGTATGGTGCCGGTACCTATGTAGGCTAGTGGCAACATATATCGCACCCCTACGTTCTGGGAGTATGTGCCCATGGCCATGGCTGCTGGTACCACTTATGGTACCACCACAGTTCCCAATCACATATGTTGCCACTAGTCTAAGTACCGGCGCCAGTACCATAAACGGCGTTAAGTGCTTGACCATATAACAGAGCTGTAATCTCAATCTGGCGCACTAGGGCAGGAAATTGAAACACAGATGATGCTGCCGTAAATCAAGCTAAACTGATTTTAGATTCGGCTGATTCACAGACTCTTAGCATTGAGCCTTCATTGTGTGCAATTGGTGCATTGTACACTGCTTGTTAAGATCTTCTCACTAAAGCCTTGCAATCCCTTCAAGAAGAAGATACAGTGCAAAATTAGCTCTCTGCTCCCGGCACAGTTGGTTGGTGTAGTGGTTTAGGCCGCAAAGCCTCTGTGCGCGATGTCGTGCGTTCATCCTCTCGACGCGGCAAGCTTCTTGCCGCTAAGAATTGGTCGTCGGCACAAAGCCGCAAGGGAGCTGACAGGACAGCACCATGACGCCAGGCACTCTTAGTTACTAGCACAGAACAGCATGGCTAGGAGTGGCTTGGCAGTGAAAGAAGGGCACAGCGTCCGAGATGACGATATCAGGGGTAACGAAATGGACCGTCCAGGTCTGATCGTACGGCTGTACATCGTACGGTCCCCCCGCCACATCGGATCGAGTTGGTCATCGGCACAAATCCCAACTCAGGTCACCAAATGCTGGTGACAGCGAGTAGGCAAATGGAGCTGCCTAAGCACCTAAAAACTACAATAGCAACCACACGTGTTGGGACTTATGGAACGGGGACAGCTACACTGAGACCGGACCAGACTGACACCAAGCATGTGTGAGGCTAGTAGTGAAGGCAGCAAAGAGAGGGCAGGATGATATGGTGTGCGTGATATGCCCACAGTGTGGCCTAACGCAGGGATTATGACGGCCCCGCCCAGACAATCCATCCATCCATCCATCCATCATGCTGCTTCTCTGAATGAGAGCAAGGACGAAGAAAGAAAGAGAGAAGAGACTTTATACAGACCCAGAGAGACAGATCAGAGGTTTTCGTCATCGGTAGTGTTGTTCACTGCACTAGCCTTCTTCAACTGATGATGATGGTGATGGGTGAGCATCTCCAGCTCCTTCTGATCGATGAAGGGAGTTCGGCTGAGCTTGGTGGTCTTGGTGGATTGGTAGGAGAAGCGCGACTTGAACAGCGTGTGGTCCTCCTCAGTCTCGCTGGCAGCGCTGCGGAACCGCTTGCCCAGCAGCACACAGGCGAAGCAGAAGGTGTTGATAAAGCTCTGACGGAACCAGCGCCCCAGGGCACAGTAGATGAGGAAGTTGCTGGCAGAGTTGCAGCAGATCATCAAGTTGCTGACGAAGACAAGAGAACGCTGCCAGATGTAGAAGGCACCTTCGGGGTTGGGAAACGGAATCAGCGCCTCCAGCATATGGTTGATGAAGGCCAGCAGATTGAAGAGCAGAAAAGTGACCACAACCAACAGCGCCATTATGAATGGCTTTCGGCTCTCGCGCGTTTCTTTCCTGCAATGTCTAGTGTAGAGTCGAACCATGATCACGCCAAGCGTTCCACATTGGATCGTTAGCGAAGCAAGAGTATGTAAACGGAATTCGATCAAATTTGACACAAAAATTGTTTAGATGCCACCAATTTTGGACAAGATCCACTAAAGCGTAGTGTTTTGACGTTTAAAGTGGCCGTGAACCTGATAAAACTGATCGTTTATATGTTTCTGGTCTATTAAACCACTAACAGAGGATCGGGGTTGTCTTCGTTCACTTCACCTCCCCATTCTTTACCACTTTTGCTGAGATCGCAAGTACTGTACCTGTACGTACAGTTTAGCCACAGTCTTGGCTTGGCGTGTCTTGGCCACGGGTAGTTTACGCTATCCCGTGTGTCACGGCGGCCCCGGCGTTCTTGAGAGCGGTTGTTTGTGGGTTCGAAACCGGTCGAAGCGACTGGAAGTAGTCAACGTAAAGCCCAACCCAGACCGCTGAAAGCCGGTGATGGCCAGTAGGTAAATGGGAACCGAACCGGCGCTGCCTAAGCACCTATTGGCAGCAAAGGGGAGGGTTGTTTGTAGACAGGGCTACCCCATTGAAGGGCTCTGAAAAGAGCGAGGGGTGTCCTGAGTCCTGAGCTGTCCGAAAGGACAGTGAAACTCATAAACAACAACAACAACAGTAACGCTTGAAAATCAGGGAAACCGAACAGAATATCTTCAGCTGAGTGAAGCAGGAGACATAGCTGGAAATTGGCAGGCACAGTTACTTTTGGCACTACTATAATGTGAAATTTGATTGAATTCTGCATGCTGGCACGATTAAACGTGGAAGACTTAGCGTGGGTGGGACAACCTGTACCATCTCGCAAAAGCTTCAGGAGCTTCCTGAGAGCTGCTTTGCCAATGTCAATTGCTTACCTATTAGCAGCGAGAGTAAGTCGCTGCGCCTGAGCTTGTTGAATCGATCGGTAGATGATAATATTGAGGACAATCATGATACACCAGGGAACGATGAACATAATCACCAATGAGCAGTAGAAGTGATAGATTTTGTGATAGACAGCGTTCATGCGCAGAGACGTCGGAATCACCTGACCGAACTCATTGTGAGTCCACTCGAAGACGGTGGGAAACCGATAAATCACTGCCGTCACAGTAATCACCACCAAACAGCCGAACGTCTTGCTCATCGTGCACCATTTCCGACTTTGCAGCGGGTAGCGCACAGCTAGAAAGAAGGCAAACCGAACTGATACGCACCGCTTTATTCTAATTTCCTCCTTTAACCACCAGCCTGCCATCCCAACCACCCCCTCAGTCGGCCATACCCCCTCACCAAACTTGAACCTGAACCTACTTTGAAAATAATAGTACTACCTGACAAGACACCTACTAGGTCGGGTCGGTACCTAAGGGTTTCCTTGTGTGTGTGGGCATACATGTACTAGGGGGGTTTGGGGGGTTACTCCCCCCAGCTGGAAAGGCCAACCCCCCCACCCCCCCCGAGACAGGTAAAGGCACCCCCCCCCGACCAAAAAATACAAGTACTAGTGGTGGCTCCAGTATTAACAAACTGGGTCAGAAATCACTAATTTTTAGCCTAAAATTCACTTGAAAAGCCTTTGGAAACCGAATTTGGCGCTTCCACTGCTGATATTTAAGAGAAATCGGTGTTTTTGGAAGCCTTTTTGTCATTTTTTGGTTGTTTTTAGCTCTAAGAAGCTATTTGGCAGCTTAAAATTGCGATTTTTAGCATCCTTACTGAAAAAAACGTGCTAAAAACGCATTTCCAGGCGTTCTGGAGCTTTTTGAAATTTTGGACCCCACCTCTGGACGAAACCCCCCCTCGACCCCCCATCTGAGGAAACCCCCCCTACCCCCCTCCCCCCAGGTCGGCCCGGAGCTGTTACATGTAGTGTTCCGACGATATCAAAACTTGTCGATATTCGATATCGATATCGATATCGATATTTTCAGCTCAATATCGATCGATATCGATATCGATATCGATATTTATAGTTATGCAAGAAAATGAGAAAATTTAAAAGAGCAAACTGCTCTCACTGCTTATCATCTTTTCTTGCCTATTTGGAAATTTGTTGTTATGCGACGCTTGGAGCTGTTTTATCGTTACTATCACCAACTTCGTTTTGCGCCAGCAGACTGGTTCGCTGCCCCTTCCACTCGTCATAGCAGCCGAACCAACCACGAATGCCCTGTTGTTGTGGCGACCAGGACAGCCACCACAGCGGCAACTTTTGTCTGCTCTACCGCATCGCTTTGGAATAAACTGCCGGCTAACACTCCTTCTCTGTCTTACACAAGGTTTAAACTCTTTCTGCACTCTGATTCGTTTGAAAACTTAGTTCATGATATGGCTGTTGTTTTATAACTTATTTTCTTGCCGCTCGCTTGCTGTTTTACGGTGTAGAGCTTTGATGATGGCATAAAAGTTGTTGTTGTTGTTATCAGTCAAACACTGATGCAATCAGCGATCTGATATCAATTAAGTAGGGAACCGCAGAATAGGTAGTGGCCCTTCTGAAGCCCTTCAATGAAACGGTTGACCTCTCAGGCCGATGCCCCACCCTCATTAGGCATAAAAGAGCTCAGACAGAATAGAGTATTTTAATTTAATGATAAATAAGCCAAAAAGCTTGACTTTAGTAAAAATCCTACTTTTTTCCTTACGATCCTTTCAACCACCCATCAGCCTGGCGGTACCCCCTCAGGATTTGAAAATTTGCCAGCCCTCAGCCAAAATGCTAGCCCATGTCTGCTTCTGCCCTCCTGCTTCAAGTCTGCAGATGGAGCAGCTCTTCAGTGTTGCTGCAGGCAGACGTTACGAACCTAAGCGTTGCTGTCTGAAAGCTGAGAATGCCGAGAAATTGATGTTTCTAAGGGCTATCATGCCACTGTTAGGTTTTGACTATACCATCGATTTTTAGTTGTCCAAGAAAAGCTGGTTTTTTTGCTGTTCCAGAGAAATATACTTGGTGTCAGTTCTGTTTTTCGTACTTTTCCGCACACAAAAATATCGAAAATATCGATGCGAAATATCGCGATATCGATATCGATATTGGAAAAAGGGTCGATATATCGACTTTTCGATATCGATATCGATATATCGTCGGAACCCTAGTTACATGTATGTGTGTGGGAAAGAGCAATGGGAGGGAAGGTAAGGTGGCCCGTATTTCTATACTAACAAGCAGCATATCAAAAAAGGTGTTCAATTACATACTGTAGTGCTCATTTTGGTGCTATTTTAAATTATGAAATTTTATGCCGGCCCAAAGGTAACAAAGCTGATCTAAACGCACTGCTTGCCTGTTAGTGAAGGCTAGTGTTGTTATGACTATAGTCAAAGTCAAAGTCATAGTTAATACTTTTTGTGATATCGCAGTCAAACGGGAAGGTAGTCAAAGTCAAAGTTTGACTAACTTGGTTACCATAAATACGTAGTCAAACGAAGACGAGGTAGTCAAACCGTTTGACTATGACTACATTTTCTTATAAGCAGCGGCTTTTCAAGCATATTTTCCACATTTTTACGGTTCGCAACTAAGTATTTTATAAATTCGTTTCATTTTTAGCTCTTTAGAAGACAAACAACCCTTTTCTCTAAAACTGTGAACTGATAACAGGTGTCAGCATACATGTAACAGGGGGTCTGCCCCCACCCGAGTTAGGCCAGCCCCCTTTGATGCGGACCCCCTCCCAAGACGAATTTCCCGAGCCCCCTCCGATTTTGCTGGCAGATAATTTTTTGAGCAAATTTTAGCGATTTTTACGATTTCAGACGCAAAAAATGGTAAAATCGCCTGCAAAACAGGATTTTTTAGCTGTATCTCAACCCAAATTAGCGATTTTTGGCGATTTTTAGCCAAACATCCATCCCCCGCCGGCACCAGACCCCCAAACCCCCATCCCCCTTCGGCGGATGACCTGTTACATGTACTGTTTGGGTTGTCAGTCAGCAAATCTCTGCTTGATGCAAGGCAAATTAAACAGTTTGGTCAGGGTGAAAGAAAATTATGTCATACAGTACAATAGCTCTCTTATGGAGCAAAGAAGAACAATAGAAAAATCAAAAACTACTTTGATTTTACACCAAACTAAACCGGGTATTTGCCTATTTTTGAGCTGTCTTTCCGAAAGATGCTTTTTACATTGAAATTTTGAAAATTAAACAATTCTGGGTTAATTTGTAGCAGTTAACTATACTGTTTATTTCAAAGTAAACACTTTGTGCACTCAGTCAAAGTCATTTTTGACTGGCACTTGGTGACCGAAGGTTATAAATCGCTGAAAACGTCAATTTTGCCATGTCTCAAAAAGTAGTCAAAGTAGTCAAACCGGTGGCCATGGTAGTCAAACGGTTTGACTACAATATAGTCAAATTTGAGTACCTTGGTATTGTACTCAAACGAGTGGTAGTCATAGTCATAGTCAAACGGAAATTTTGGTATTGTAACAACACTAGTGAAGGCAATATTCTGTTCTACACATTATAAATGTACACTAAAACACACGCATGCACAGTATAAACACAAAACCGATTAAACAAATGAAAAACGTTCATCAACCTGAGCATAGAAAGCAAACAGAACTGACTTACAATACCGTTACATCGAAACACTTAACATACTGTACTTTCAGATGGCAGGAAGAGTATAAAGCCTGACACAATACAGTATACAAATCACAACATGCACACTAGTTATTCTCCAATGATAGAAGGTCTTCAGTGGCCTTGTGACACTGGAGCTGTACAGCTTTGCTGACTGAGACAGGACCGGCGCAGGAGTGAATCCTTCCGTTTCACCATTGGCTACACCTTGCTTGGCCCAACCCGCTTGATTTTTGGAAATTTTGCGACCGGCCCATTTGCCATTAAATGTGCACTTTTGGATCAAATGAAGGTCTGAACCAGAGAGTAAACAGCGTTCTCTGCAGATTTAGAGAACCAGCGTTTTCTGCAGTTTTGAGTCAAATCATGGTATGAAGAACTAACGTTTTCTGCAGTTTTGAGTCAAATCATGGTATGAACCAGCCTTTTCTCCAGCTTTTTAGTCAAATCATGCTCTGAACCAGCGAGTAAACATAGTTTTCTGCAGCTTTTGAGTCAAATAAAGCTCTGAACCGGCTCTGAACTAGAGTTTCCTGCAGTTTTTGAGTCCAATCATTGTCTGAACCAGCGAGTAAACATTGATTTCTGCAGCTTTTCAGTCAAATTACGGTCTGAACCTGCGTTTCCTGCTGCTTTTAATCAATCTCTCAACCAGCGTTTTCTGCTGCTCTTTGAGTCAAATCAAGCTCTGAACCAGCGTTTTCTGCTGCTTTTTGAATCAAATGAAGCTCTGAACCAGCGGTTTCTACAGTTTTGAGTCAAATCATGGTATCAACCAGCGTTTTCTGCAGTTTTGAGTCAAATCATGGTATGAACCAGCGTTTTGTGCAGCTTTTGAGTCAAATCATGGTATGAGCCACCGTTTTCTGCAGCTTTTGAGTCAAATCATGGTATGAACCAGAGGTTTCTGCAGTTTTGAGTCAAATCATGGTATGAACCAGCCTTTTCTGCAACTTTTGAGTCAAATCATGGTATGAACCAGCGGTTTCTGCAGTTTTGAGTCAAATCATGGCATGAGCCACCGTTTTCTGCAGCTTTTGAGTCAAATCAAGCTCTGAACCAGCGTTTTCTGCAGCTTTTGAGACAAATCATGGTATGAACCAGCGGTTTCTGCAGTTTTGAGTCAAATCATGGTCTGAACCAGCGAGTAAACATAGTTTTCTGCAGCTTTTGAGTCAAATAAAGCTCTGAACCGGTTCTGAACTAGAGTTTCCTGCAGTTTTTGAGTCAAATCATTGTCTGAACCAGCGAGTAAACATTGATTTCTGCAGCTTTTCAGTCAAATTACGGTCTGAACCTGCGTTTCCTGCTGCTTTTAATCAATCTCTCAACCAGCGTTTTCTGCTGCTCTTTGAGTCAAATCAAGCTCTGAACCAGCGTTTTCTGCTGCTTTTTGAATCAAATGAAGCTCTGAACCAGCGGTTTCTACAGTTTTGAGTCAAATCATGGTATCAACCAGCGTTTTCTGCAGTTTTGAGTCAAATCATGGTATGAACCAGCGTTTTCTGCAGCTTTTGAGTCAAATCATGGTATGAACCAGCCTTTTCTGCAATTTTGAGTCAAATCATGGTATGAACCAGCGTTTTCTCCAGTTTTGAGTCAAATCATGGTATGAACCAGCCTTTTCTGCAACTTTTGAGTCAAATCATGGTATGAACCAGCGGTTTCTGCAGTTTTGAGTCAAATCATGGTATGAACCAGCGCTTCTGCAGCTTTTGAGTTAAATCAAGCTCTGAACCAGCGTTTTCTGCAGCTTTTGAGACAAATCATGGTATGAACCAGCGTTTTCTGCAGCTTTTGAGACAAATAATGGTATGAACCAGAGGTTTCTGCAGTTTTGAGTCAAATCATGGTATGAGCCACCGTTTTCTGCAGCTTTTGAGTCAAATCATGGTATGAACCAGCGTTTTCTGCAGCTTTTGAGTCAAATCATGGTATGAACCAGCGGTTTCTGCAGTTTTGAGTCATATCATGGTATGAACCAGCGTTTTCTGCAGCTTTTGAGTCAAATCATGGTATGAACCAGCCTTTTCTGCAGCTTTTGAGTCATAATCATCGCATGAGCCAGCCTTTTCTGCAGCTTTTGAGTCAAATCATGGTATGAGCCAGCGTTTTCTGCAGCTTTTGAGTCAAATCATGGTATGAACCAGCGGTTTCTGCAGTTTTGAGTCAAATCATGGTATGAACCAGCGTTTTCTGCAGTTTTGAGTCAAATCAAGCTTTGAACCAGCGTTTTCTGCTGCTTTTGAGTCAAATCAAGCTCTGAACCAGCGTTTTCTGCTGCTTTTGAGTCAAATCAAGCTCTGAACCAGCGTTTTCTGCTGCTTTTGAGTCAAATCAAGCTCTGAACCAGCGTTTTCTGCTGCTTTTGAGTCAAATCAAGCTCTGAACCTGCGTTTTCTGCTGCTTTTTGAATCAAATCAAGCTCTGAACCAGCGTTTTCTACTGCTTTTTGAATCAAATCAAGCTCTGAACCAGCGTTTTCTGCTGCTTTTTAAATCAAATCAAGCTCTGAAACAGCGTTTTCTGCTGCTTTTTGAATCAAATCAAGCTCTGAACCTGCGTTTTCTGCTAATTTTGAATCAAATCAAGCTCTGAACAAGCGTTTTCTGCTATTTTTTGAATCAAATCAAGCTCTGAACCAGCGTTTTCTGCTGCTTTTTAAATCAAATCAAGCTCTGAACCAGCGTTTTCTGCTGTTTTTTAAGTCAAATCAAGCTCTGAACCAGCGTTTGCTGCTGCTTTTGAGTCAAATCAAGCTCTGAACCAGCGTTTTCTGCTGCTTTTTGAATCAAATCAAGCTCTGAACCAGCGTTTTCTGCTGCTTTTGAGTCAAATCAAGCTCTGAACCAGCGTTTTCTGCTGCCTTTGAGTCAAATCAATCTCTGAACCAGCGTTTTCTGCACAGAACTTCGTGCTACTCCTTATCGTTTTTGTATCAGAATGACGTCAGAAAGGCACCGAGCCAGTTAACCCAGCAAGATCGTGTGCTACAGCCGACTAACACCGAACACAGCCACACGCCGAACAGACGCTGTCGACGCGGCAGACAGGCACGGCGCTAGGAACTACCCAGCAGATTCGTGTGCCTCTGCACTAGCTGGCTCGGGTGTCAACAAAAGCACGGAGCTGGGAGAACACGGCAAGGTCGGGTGCCAAGGCTGACAAAAATGCAGTTTAACGTCGAACAGACGCTGTCGACGCGACAGGAAAGCACGGTTGCTAGGAAGGGACCCAGCAGAGTCGTGTGCCTCCATCGAAACTGCAGCTCTCGCTAAGAGAGGCTTTCTGTCAAGCAACGGCTCAACGTTGCAGCAAGGGCACGGAGCTAGGCTAACCTAGCAGGAGCGTGTGCTTTGCTGCAATGCCGCTTTGAAGCGATTAGATTACATAGATAAGGGACGCCAGCTTGCGCTCGTCCACCCCGGATTTAATAATAGAGGCCGCTATAGAGCTGATTACGTTTGCACGATTTTCTCATTAATTAGTTGATCAATTCAAAAACCGGAATGAAAAGCACATCTTTCGCTAGAGACAAACAACATATCTGAGGCATTTCACATAAAATTGCAAAACCATTGCAAATTTTGAATCACAAAAACGAGCGGGCCAACATATAGCCCGGCCCGTTGTGACGGGGCCGGCAAAAACAGAAACTTCGAATAACGTCTCAAACTTCCGTCCTAACAAGTCCTATTCTGAGAATTTTTAGCGGATAGCAGATGACGGCAAGCGGTTTACCCCTAGTCTAATGCACACTTGGAATAGTTTCAGCTAACCAAAAATGCGGTTGTTCCATTTCATTTTACAGTACCGTCAAAAATAATTTATAGAAAATAAAATGGAACATTTATTTCAGCACAGCCTACATATAATTTGCCAGATTCATCTCTAAGCTGCCCGGAAGATAAACAACTGATATTACCTTTATCAATGCATTACTTTATCAATTACTAATGAGCTCTTTATTTTTGCATATTTTATTATATATTAAGACAGAGTTTATTAAGTCCCCCTTCCCCACAGCCTAAATAAACATGTTGGCGTTTTCAAAACACCATGTGCATAATAATTCTTGGATTTGATTTAAGGGGCCGTCCATAAACTACGACGTTCAGAGAGGGGGGTGGGGTACCCCGAAAAACGTCGCAGAACGTCGGAGGGGGGGTGGGGGTTGAGTCAAAACGTTGACGTATTTTTGGCCTTTTTTGGTAAGGTTTCACGATTGCAGAATAAGCAAGAATGCAGAGAAAGTCAAACGGTTTTTGACACATTTTTGTAGTTGTACAACATACAGTATGTTAGCGTGATTTGTACAGGGTGTGCAAAAAAACAACCCAGCAGATTTTTTACTGTAGCAACCGTAAATCCCAACCGATTTGAATAAATCTTTTTTGAATGAAAGACAAATAAATTATCGATTGGTAGAGTTTTCGTTAAGATGCTCTGCTTGGTTCTCGAGATATTTGCCATCAAATTTGAAACACTGATTTTGGCAATGAACAAGAGTGATTAAAACAACCCAGCAGATTTTTTACTGTGGCAACCGCAAATCTCAACCGATTTGAATGACTCTTTTTTAACTGAAAGTTAAATAAATTCTTGAAAGATTGGTGAAACTAACTGGTAAATACGTATGTGCACAGGCATAGGTTTTGACTATACCATCGATTTTCTTGCCGCTCGCTTGCTGTTTTACGGTGTAGAGCTTTGATGATGGCATAAAAGTTGTTGTTGTTGTTATCAGTCAAACACTGATGCAATCAGCGATCTGATATCAATTAAGTAGGGAACCGCAGAATAGGTAGTGGCCCTTCTGAAGCCCTTCAATGAAACGGTTGACCTCTCAGGCCGATGCCCCACCCTCATTAGGCATAAAAGAGCTCAGACAGAATAGAGTATTTTAATTTAATGATAAATAAGCCAAAAAGCTTGACTTTAGTAAAAATCCTACTTTTTTCCTTACGATCCTTTCAACCACCCATCAGCCTGGCGGTACCCCCTCAGGATTTGAAAATTTGCCAGCCCTCAGCCAAAATGCTAGCCCATGTCTGCTTCTGCCCTCCTGCTTCAAGTCTGCAGATGGAGCAGCTCTTCAGTGTTGCTGCAGGCAGACGTTACGAACCTAAGCGTTGCTGTCTGAAAGCTGAGAATGCCGAGAAATTGATGTTTCTAAGGGCTATCATGCCACTGTTAGGTTTTGACTATACCATCGATTTTTAGTTGTCCAAGAAAAGCTGGTTTTTTTGCTGTTCCAGAGAAATATACTTGGTGTCAGTTCTGTTTTTCGTACTTTTCCGCACACAAAAATATCGAAAATATCGATGCGAAATATCGCGATATCGATATCGATATCGATATTGGAAAAAGGGTCGATATATCGACTTTTCGATATCGATATCGATATATCGTCGGAACCCTAGTTACATGTATGTGTGTGGGAAAGAGCAATGGGAGGGAAGGTAAGGTGGCCCGTATTTCTATACTAAAAACAGAAACTTCGAATAACGTCTCAAACTTCCGTCCTAACAAGTCCTATTCTGAGAATTTTTAGCGGATAGCAGATGACGGCAAGCGGTTTACCCCTAGTCTAATGCACACTTGGAATAGTTTCAGCTAACCAAAAATGCGGTTGTTCCATTTCATTTTACAGTACCGTCAAAAATAATTTATAGAAAATAAAATGGAACATTTATTTCAGCACAGCCTACATATAATTTGCCAGATTCATCTCTAAGCTGCCCGGAAGATAAACAACTGATATTACCTTTATCAATGCATTACTGTATCAATTACTAATGAGCTCTTTATTTTTGCATATTTTATTATACAGTATAGATCAAAAAAAATGTCCCATCGCTTTTTCGGCCTTCACTCAAACGTTTCGTTCTCAGTCACTTCTTTACCGATTTGGCTCAAATTTTCAGCAAAAATTAACGACATGGTTGGCTAAATATTCTGCAAGTGTGGTGCCAAAATTCCGACTCATACTGGTTTTATGACCCGAAAATTAGGAATGAGGGTGGTTCACGCAAATTTAATTTTTTTCGGTAATACAAGGAGTACAGGCCTGAAACTTGCAGGAATGATTGGTGTTGCTATTGGGCATAACATACTAAGCGGGCAGCCCTGTAGCTCAAAGGGTACTAAAATGGGGGAATTTCAAAAACATGACGAAATATGACTTTTCTTCGTAAAACCGGCAAAATGACGATTCTAAAGATTTTCAATTTTCAAAAAACGCTGCAGGGATGGTTACTATGGTGTGGAAGAGAGCTTAAATATCAGGTTCATTTATTTGTCGAACTTCCTGCTACAATCTATGTTGATTAACAACAGATTCAGTGCTTTGATTATAGAAGGTGCAGATTTCTTAACTATGGGATTTTCACTCATGTTTTTGAAATTCCCCCATTTTAGCGCCCTTTGAGCTACAGGGTTGCCCGCTTAGTATGTTATGCCCAATAGCAACACCAATCATTCTTACAAGTTTCAGGACTGTACTCCTTGTATTACCGTCAAAAAATTAATTTGCGTGGACCACCCTCATACCTAGTTTTCGGGTCATAAAACCGGTATGAGTCGGAATTTTGGCACTAAACTTGCAGAATATTTAGCCAACCATGTTGTTAATTTTTGCTGAAAATTTGAGCCAAATCGGTAAACAAGTGACTGAGAACGAAACGTTTGAGTGAAGGCCGAAAAAGCGATGGGACAATTTTTTTGATCTATACTGTATATTAAGACAGAGTTTATTAAGTCCCCCTTCCCCACAGCCTAAATAAACATGTTGGCGTTTTCAAAACACCATGTGCATAATAATTCTTGGATTTGATTTAGCTTAAATTTAGTTTATGCACTGAAGGATTTGTGTATGATAACCCACTCTCGTCTATACGATCATTGTTTTGTTTCTTCTAACCAGTCAACGCTCAAATTCTTACCGAGGTATCGATCGATAGTAATGGCGGCACAGGTCCAGACCGAGCAAAACTGGGCCGTCAGCGACAGCGGGTAGGTGAACTGCATCGTACTGTCGAAAACTGCGCAGGCCACCCTATTCTGCAAAAATTTGCATAGAGCAGTGCAATGCGGCGCGGCCACAAGACAAACTGGCCGACAGACAGACAGCAGGGTTGCCAGGTTAGGAGTTTTCCTCCTAGATATAGGAGTTTTTGATTTGGGATTGGAAGAAAATTTTGAGATTGGAGTTAGGAGGTTTTTCTGGGAGTTTTTAAATTCTGGATCGGAGTTTTTGATTTTTAGGATTTTTCTAGGAGTTTTCTGGGATTTTTTGGAATTTTCAGCTTAATATCGCTGGTTTTCTATCATAAATCACCTGGTCCTAGCTAGAAAATGAAGTTTGGGCAACTTTTGTTCTGTGAACTGATGAGATGAACTTTGCTCCACTTTTATATAGAGTAAGATTCCTAAGTTTGAACGGGTTAACGAAATAAGCAGTTGTTAAAAACCAAGGAATTGGGCGATTGGCTTTTTGCTTATGGAAACAAAACTACATGATCACTGGAAGAGGCACTGAAGGTTTGGTAAAGATCGCATGATCGGGAGAGGAGGAACGAATGTTTTTTAAAAACTCGGTAAGTGTTCAAACTTAGGGACCCGGTGCCTAAATTTGAACACTAAACGGTTTGATGCCTTGCTCAATGTTTAAACGGGGTTTCAGAATTTTAACACTTTCTACGTTTAAAAAAAAGCTTAACAAACACGCTGCAACGTTGTTTTCGAAAAAACAACCACTTTATAAGCAGATAGCGGCATCAAAACGAAAAAACGTAATCACTAAGCGCCCGACTAATCTTTCATGTGTTTCGGGTCGTCCTCATCGATCTGCTCCTTGTACAGCCTGTCAGCGCAATCAGAGCAGGTGAAATTTCTGCACTGGACGATTTTGCGACCTTGTTGAACTTTGTTGTCGCAATAGTACCAGGTCTGGGCAAGAGAAGTGTCATCCCACTCACAGTTACAAGAGTACCAGGTGTTGCTATCACCCTCCTCAGCATCTGATTCGTCAGATGAGCTGACCATGGCAGCTCTAGCTCCAGATTTACGCTTTCTACCATGTAGCTTCTGTTTCTTGGCGGCAGCCGTTTCTTCAGCTGATTTCAGCCGACAGCGTGCTTCAGCTGACGTCAAAATTTCGCCAGACAAACTTTTGGCATCTTTATACTACTATTTGAACTAGAAAGACACTAAAACAAATTTCCAAACCAGTTTAGCGTAATATGTCACGTTTGAGCCAAGAAATATGGAAATATAGGGGGTGTTCAAACTTGGGCACCTTAGGTACAATTTCATACAGACGAAGCGGTGCGTTGCAGAAAAAATCTGATGTCACAGATGAAAAGAGCATATATGAAAACCTATTGTCCCGCCCTGTGCCTATGCTGTAACACTTATAGGGAGCTTAGCGCAAGACAATTAAAAAATTAGGTGTTCGACTAGTCACCGTTTCAGCTGCTCCTATTCCCTTACAACTGATCTTTGTTACGCAAAAGCAGAGCAGCAAATAGCCAACACCCCACACCACCTGCGAACCTTGAATCAAGGTTATAGCGCTTACAGAAATGGAGTACGGTGGCCGGGACCTTCCAGTGTTCAAACTTAGGCACCTGTTCAAACATAGGAATCTTACTCTATATATATCTTTGTCCTTATCTAATTGTGTCATGATGTTCGCATTGCGGCCTTCTTTGTACCTACAGTACATTGTTGGTTCAGCGAACAAATTTCGCGATACAGTGTTGCCAGGTCCAGAGAGTCAAATCCCCCTAAATCACGAAAAAAATCCCCCCAAAATCCCCCTAAAAATATCAAATCCCCCTAAAAAATCCCCCCAAATCTAAATTCAATTTTGCAGCTGCAGAATGGTATCTATGCTGTTTGTGTAGTGAAAGGACACAAAATTATAGCGAATTTCCAGTTGACTTCTTCCTAAAACTGCGATTACCAAGGTATTTGCCTAGTTTTCTGTTAATTTTCTAAAAACTCACCTGAATGTGAAACTAAAACGAAAGTTCACCGTTTTTTAGAGAAACGACGCAAACGCATGATGTACTGGAGCTTCTAGTTGCTACAGAACCCTTGGTAGAAACTTCTGTAATAACCAAAAACTAAAACATGGAAGAAAAAATAGGCACTCAGAAATCTGCCTTTCAGTGCCTACAGAACACATTGCTTCTGCCAGGGTCTACATGTTATTCTCAGAAAAAAACGCGCTTTTCGTGAGCCATATGTAGTTTTCGAATTTTAATTTAGCTTTCCTTTTTTACTTTGTAACTTTCCGTAGTCAAAATGAGCCAGAGATAGAGATGAATATTTTTAACCATTCAAAGCGAGTCCGCGACCCACTTTGTTACTTCTGTCCACACAAATAACGTACGTACCGCAGCTTTCATTGTAGATTAATGTACATTTTATCACTCACGACAAATTCGTGCCTAAAATTTAGGCTGAAAATGTTGAGTTTTCAGAGAAGTTATTCAAATAGCTCAATGGCGCAATTCAACTGTTATGCAGCAAATTTTGTTTGATCTACCTAAAAAAGAGTATGAAATCGCCAGAATCGATTCGTGTAGCTTCCTAGACACTCCTGACTAGGTTACATGATCTAAACCCTCTTGAATTTCAAATTTTATGCTAAAAATTATCTGATTTTCACCAATTTCTGGGCCAGATTGAATTCCCCCTAAAAAACCCCTAAATTTTAAAAAATCCCCCCAAACTTTCCCCCTAACCGACCTGTCTAACACAGTAAAACTTAAATTATACCTATTGTATTAGCTGTTTTACCTGGAGTTATATTAGATTTGACGGATAGGAATGAGAAAATCCTAATTCGTAGGCTAGGTAGATTTTTTATTGATATCGAGCGATTTCATAACATTGTCGTCAAACCTTTTTTTACACTTTACGTTGATAGTAAACTGCAGTGGCGTATTCAGGAGGGTTTTGGGTGGTTACATCCCGTTCGCGGTGGAGGTAGGAAGAAAAAATCTGTGAAAAACAGAAACGAATGAATTACGCACTAAAACTGTCTAGTAGTTTATGATCAGAATGCCTTTTTGTTTTTCAGGCTAATTTTCAAAATTTTCCCACACTGGCAACTTCAAAATTTTCATCCTCTTTACAAAATCGTGGATACGTCATTGGTAAACTGTCTGTCTGGCTCACGAAATTCTACTGAGAAAAATCGTTTATTAAAGTGCTTTAAAATTTAGGAGTTTTTTCTAGGATTTTTTCAAATTTTTAGGAGTTTCTAGGAGTTTTTTAAGGGTATTTCTAGGAGTGAACTGCCTTTGAAACCTGGCAACCCTGACAGACAGACAGAGACAGACCTTAGCGTGGTTGCATTGTCCCATGGGAATGTAGACCAGTGCAGCGTTGACTAGTACGAGGAAGTCGTAGAAACTGAGTCCGAGCAGGAGTGTGTTGAGACTCTCCGACCCGGTGCCGTGCTGTCTGCTGGCGAACTGGTTGGCCGATTGTTTCAGTTTCTGTCCGAACAGAACAACCGACGCGAAGGTGACGAACATTCCGGGAAAGAGGATCAGCGGCAGCACGGTGCAGTAGACCCAGAACATGATCCGATAGGACAGCAGAATGTTGTCGATCGCTTCTTCGCTCAGGTTGCCGCTCATGACAGAGCCGTTTGTGCGCGTTCCGGCTGAAAGATTGCTATCGGTTAGACTCTTTTTGCTTCCTGCTTTGTGCTTTTTGGCTGTAGAGAATCAGAGAGCCTACTGAATTGTCTGATGGAAGTAATTCAGTCTAACCGCATGTAATCATACCTGTAACAGCGGGTCTGCCCACCACCGGACTTAGGCCAGCCCTCCCTCGCCCCTCCCCCTCATGGGAAGTGAATTTTTGAGCAAATTTTTAAGCACTAAAATTGCTAAAATCGCCTGTAAAACAGCACCTTTTACAGTAGCTGTATTTGAGCCTACATTAGCGATTTTTGGCCCAAAATTTGCAATTTTTTGTGCTTTTGCGTATTTTTTAGTACCCAAACCAAACCCCCTCCCCTTCGGCGGTTGACCTGTTACATGTATGCATGTAATGGGCTGCTGTTTCGTAAATACAAGGTGCTTCAAAAACTTATCTACACTACAGCTGTGTTCATGGAACGCCGAAAAAACGTAGCTTTAATAAATAAAAAATAAAACAAAACAGGTACCTGCCTACCTACATTCATCACTACGTATGTCGAAAAGTTTTGAATACTTAGGTACAGTATGTATTAGCAAGAGTTTCTAAAAATTCCGCATTTTCCAATAAAGTTATGCTAGTTTCTCCGGCTTGAAATAAAGTCAGGGCTTACCAATAGTAGCATTGCATCAACTCTCTGAGCCGTTTTGAGTAATTATTATGTTATTTTTCTTGACAAATATGGATTCTTCGTTTAATTCTGGGGCTCCATTTCCGTGGCATTAGTTTTATTCCATTAAGTTCAAAGACAAATTTTGCAAATATACCTGGGGTCTTCACCTAACTCCAACGCAATTTTGGGCCTACAATTTTTCACAATATCAGACGGGAAATGACTGGCGACTGAATGGATTTAACGTTCTTTTGCGATTTTTAGTGCTGTACCCCAAATTTGGGTCCAGGCCTCCTCCACTGGGTGACCTGTTTCACTTTCGTGGTTTCTAGAGTCGGGAAGAGACCGGACGGAAAACAGGCTGCCCTCAGGGATGGGTACAGTAGATTAGATAGGTGTACGTCAGGCCGAATACCACCCGAAATACAGTATATGTGCGAAACTTGACCCCTTACATAAACTGCTTACCAAAGCGTGCCCACCACATGATGCGAGCGCTGGAGGGCTTTTAACCGACAGCTCCTAACTCATAAAAGCGGAACGAATAGCTGCATCGTTTGCCTAGGCAAACACTTGCCGATCAATGCCGATCAGCGGGTGTCGGTCGGTGGGGCCGTCTGGATAAAACCGGGGCATTAGATAGACTTTGAAAAATCACGGTGGGGCCCTGCCGGCACAATAGGAGATTGAGGCCTACTTTAATCAGCAAGTGCGTCATAGTAGCACCGATGTTTTTTACCGTTTCCCAACTCCTCCTGTCGCATGGTGTAGCCGGGCGTAGGACCGCTAAATACAACCACTGCACAAACAGAGAAAGAAAAAGTCTATATCCGGAGTAGGATTAGATTTGAGGCGGCCGAGGAAGCGAAATCGCGGCGCCGATGGGCTGTTCAAATTGCTTTTTTACTCGCCAACTCGCACGCGCTTACGTCGCCGACCATGTGAACGTGGTCTGGCTGACCGACCGAGCGACTGGCCACTGGGGATTCACGTCCCTGGCAACTATTCCAGTAATTGAATTGGACGAATTAGCGACAACCTTAAAGAATGGAGACGATGGCTCGGTTTGGAATGCAATTTTTGGACAATTTTCCTCAAATTATACTCGATGCGTTTATTTTTCTATTGCAGATACTTTGTACAGGAAGTTTCTAGCCTAAAACGCACTGACGCAATGTACATAGTTCATACATGTAACAGGGTTTGCCCATACATGGGCCGGAAAAATCCGGAGGGGGGGTGGGGGGGTTGAGACCTCGGGGGGGGGGGGGGGTCCCCACCCCGAAAAAAGGCCAAAAAAACGCCTATTTTGCCTTAAATAAGCGAAAATTTCCTCCCTCCGGGAGGGTGGGGGAGGGGGGTATGGCCGGCCGAGGGGGAGGGGTATACCCCCCTTACCCCCCCGGCCCATGTATGGGTTTGCCCGCTTCACTGCCAGGTTGGGCACTCACTCCTGAGGAGACGGTTTTTCCGTAACTCCTTTCTGGGCCGAATTTTTTCATTTTTTACAATTTTAGGGACGAAAATTTTTAGAGCCCACACCTAAAGCACTTTTAACGCAAAATACCGGCTTAGTACTCTCCCCCGGGATTTGGGCTCGCCCATCCCACCCAACCACAAATATTTTCTCCCTTTGGAGGACTACTTGCTAATAGGATGCTTAAAAAAGGAACAACACACATTCATGGTTTGCGGGCCTGAGCATCAGATCTGACGCTGACAGAAGGTGACATCTAAATCAAACGCTCTTTCCACGAGTTAATTTTTGCAGGCAAGTGTGAGTCGTTTTACTCAAGTTCAAGCAGGAAAAGTACTAAGACCATCGTAATCTCAGCGTTGTTCAGCATTTACGCCTAAATTACTAACACTTTTTTGCGATTTGCCACAAACTCCGAAGTCAAGTTTTCTATTCTACTGTTTTACTTCCCAATATCCTAGTTGGATGTCCGGTTTCCATGTGTGGTTCTGATAGCATCTTCGCACATACTGCTTTTTCTCATCTAGCTTAATTAGTGAATTGATTAGCTATCAAAATGGACAAAATGCCATCTATGCCAGATGGTAGAAGAAAAATATGAAATATGGCTACCAATGGGACTAACAAGTTATTAAAAACCTCGAAAAATTATTGATTAAAATCAATGATAATAGAGCTTACAAAAATTGTATCTTCCCCAAATGGGTTTTCGAAATTGCGATGCGCCTCAATGAATGGAACGGTTCATAGTAAAAAAAATTCCGTTACAAAGAAGCTCGGTAAATTGGAAATTGGATGCTGTATCCTCCAAAAGATTCCATAGCTTAACCTCGGTAAATACTGTAGGACGAATCTGCAAAATGCAGCTCATAAGTTCTAGTAGTTATGGCAAAAATTGGGCGCTTTGAAAATTACTCTGATACATGTTTTTGACTTAAAATGTCTTATTCGCCTGAAAGTTCCAAAAATTTGAAGGCCGGGTTCACTGTTTCCTCATCACCGGGAAAGCGTCATTTATCGAGATTCTGCTGTATGTAGCCTGGAAGAATTGAGTCATTTTGTTTCGGTGTCCTCTGGCAATAGAGAAAAATGTACTAATAAGTATGTTAGAATATAGATTGCTGTCCCAAAAATTGCACATCTGCCTGCACGCTATAGATAGACGCACATTGTAACGTCGTTATTTTACTGTTGTACAGTATGTACCTGTAACTGCCAAATCAGATCATCTCTAGATTCAGGTCCAAATTCATACTCAGACCAACAAACTAGCTACGTAGGCTGTTGGACATAACAGCGAGCATTATTATCTATGTACTGTACCGGTTTTTTCTACCTGTAAGACCGGGTGTAGAGAAAATGCCCAAATTTGACCCGGGTCTTGTAAGTTGAAAATCAATATTTTACGGGGAAAACTTAATTTTCTGCAAGAACGCATAGAATGACACTGGCTTGGGCCTGCTCTGCTGGGAGCGTCCTCAGAGGTGGGAGTAAGCTGGCTTGCATTGCAGACCTGCTTTACTGCTAATTCCCAGCCACCCTTTTGTCTCAATCAACACACTTTCTTTCGGCTAACCGTTACACTCTTCCTCTGTCCTCCTATCAAATCCATGATGGACGTTCCTTCCATGGTCAGTGGTGTGCAGTCTCAACTGCATCAACGTCTGTCTCCCTCGCATTGGTCTCTGACCTTCTTGGTCTCTATGACCTTTTCAACACAGCAACTTGTTGAGTCCTTAAAGTTAGAGTAGCACTCCTGCCCTTCCTTTCTTTCTTTTTGCGCACTAATCCCTATCATACCCAGCAAACCTGCCTGACCAGCGCAAACTCAACTCATCTCCTGGAATTGATCAAGCCTGCGCCTGCGCACCGAACCACACAGCTCTCCAAGAATGTTATATCGACATCGCCTTCTTAGCCCAAGAAGCCCGACTCCCCACTGACAGCCTCCCCCGCGCTTTCCAGGCTATCAAGTTGCCGCACATCCTGTCGAACGTAACACCTTTGATGCCACCAGTGACGACCTCACCGACTAGCTCAATCGTCCACATCTTCTTCCTACACCTCGCCATCCATGTGACCGACATCTGCTACCTCACCGCGATCCATCGACTATAACTTCCCTCAAACGGCTTCGACCCTGTTCTCCCCACCAGGGCTGTTTGTTTTCCGAAAAAATAACTCGAGCCGGTTTTTTCCTGTTTTTTTTCGGTTTTTTTCCAAAAGTTATTTTCCATGACAGAAAAAAATTTTTAACAATCGCTTTTTATTGCAGAATTCAACGAAATAGCGTGAGTTTTTTTACAAAATGAAAAACGAAAAAAACCGAGGAAAAAACGACCCAACAGCCCTGCTCCCCACCTTCCTCCCCTTTCGGTACTCTCTTTGCTATCAAGTTGAAAGTGTTGTTCTGACAGCACCCCCTATTTGGTGGGTGCTTTAGGGCGAGAAAATCCAAACCAAAACACAGACTTGGACCTTTGCAACACATGACAGACATGGGCAAAGGGGGGGCTGAGGGGTTGACCCCTCAGGCGACCGCTACCCCTCAGGAATTTTTAGGAAAATTTTGTGTAGATAATTATGCTGAAAGTAGGTCTAGATTCGGTGTAAATGAGCTCAGACTACCTTAATTTAACCTATTTTAGCGAAAAATAAGCCTAAAAACCTTGAGACCTTGACACGGATCATACGTATAACCGGGGGTTGGTCTTACAGTATAGGCGGTAGAACACGGTACATATCCCCAAATATTCAGCGCCTTGAAGCGTTTATATAACACAATGACATAATAGGAAAACAATTGGAAAATTAAAAACCAGAAAAATAACGTTACCATTTATGCGCGAAAGCATCCTTAGCCAACAAACTATGCTAACCAATGACTCGACTAGACTGAAGGAAAAGAAACTGCTGAGGCAACACCTGACAGATGACAGTTTAATCAAAGGTGACATCTAGTTTTAGACGTCATTCTAAAGGTTTTCTAAAAGAATTTTCAGGTCAGACAGCTCAAAGTACCTAATAGATTGCATACCAGGCAACAAACAACCTTATACTCCGCTTGTCAACTGCTCTAAAGCGTTTGCGGAAAGCATTAAGCAAGTTCGTCGGTATCGATTGAATCTGTGTGCCCTCCCAGAGGATTCCCCCAACATACTGTTAGCCCATTAAAGTTGGGACACATCCAACGCCCAACTAATCCATTTGTAATTGCATTGACAAGTCTTTGTGTACATGGATTACAAAATACAATTACGCACATTATCCTTTCCTATTATTTCCAAGTACTATATTTAACCGCCGCGCAAATCTTAATGCAGAAACATCTACGCATACGCCAAGTTACACTTACATTACCTGCAAAAAGGCTACTATTAATCCAGTTTAGAGTAAAGTGAGCGTCTCAAAGCAAATAAACGGATAGAGGAGAGCACACACACGAAGAGAAAATGAATATCGAACATAAGATGACAGTCGATAGGCAAGTAGTGACTTTGCTCTTCTGATAGAAACCTGTTCTTCAGGGCAGCGCGCAGATATTATCGCTACATGTTATGCAGAGATACCACAGAGAGAAGCAATTTGTTTTGTAAATCTGATATCTGAAAAATAAACGCTGTTTTTTTGCTTCTTGGTAGTGGCAAATGGCTACCCGACAATTGCCCCCCTAGACAGTAGTTGCACCCAAGACAATTGTCCCTCCCACAATTCCCGCCCAATCATTGGATTTATCAGTGTAAAGCATTTTTCCACTAATGCCTAAGCTTCACTAAGCCTAAGCTAAACACTAAGGCTAAGCGCTCAGCCTGTGCCTAAGCATACTCCTCAGGAATGTATATGAATTACTCAGATAAACTTCTAACCTCTACTACTACTTTTGCAAAGTTTGCTATTTCAATTGGCAAAAATTTGCATAATATAGAATTTCTGACCTTTTGTAAACTACATCGGTAACTAAAGACTAACTTGCATCGCACACTATATGTACGTACCAGGGCTGTTTGTTTTCCGGAAAAAACTCAAGCCGGTTTTTTTCCGGTTTTTTTCCTGTTTTTTTTCCGGTTTTTTTCCAAAAGTTATTTTCCGAGATGACAGAAAAAATTTTTAACAATCGCTTTTTATTGCAGAATTCAACGAAATAGCGTGAGTCTTATTACAAAATGCACTAATTTCATGTTTTAGAGTAGTAATTTAATTTTAAAACACCAAAAATACAATAATAAAATTTGCCTGAAAATGGTGCAAATATTTTTTGCGAAAAACAACTACAGCTGTAAGTTATGCCATGGAAATGCTTGTAGGGCTTCTATTAACGTTAATTCAAAGCATTGGAAGCGAATTTAACCAGTTATTGTGCCTATTTCCTTTAAAAACTTACTTGAGTTTTTTTCCGCATTTTAGTTTTTTTCCGAGCCCCTAGGAAAAAAACCGGTTTTTTTCCGGAAAAAAACGAAAAAAACCGAGGAAAAAAACCGACCCAACAGCCCTGGTACGTACATACATAGCTAATTGTTGGGGGGGAATTGGCGGAGGGGTAATTGTCGGTGGGGCAATTTTTGGTGGGCAATTGAAAGGGGGCTATTGTCGTGGGGGCAATTGTCGTGCACCGGTGGTAAATAGCTCTTTTAGTTATATGTATTGGCCAACTTTTTTACATTATTTTTTACGTTTTCAGACGGTTAAATTGTGAGAATTGGCTGGAAGTCATGCTGCATAGCCCAGACTACCATTTCGTACCTTTTTGGCTCGCTATTCCGATCTGCTAGCGATTTTCATGACTGACTGAAAACCATTCACACTTTCTGCGACTGAGCTGACATTTAGTACATAGTATGGAAGATAATAAATTATTTAATTTTCAATTACATCAACATACCGATATTAGAACAAATATTTCTGGCAGCCATCTCACATCGGCTAGCGTTTAAATTAATCAGGCAGCGGGCAAATGAGCTAGTCAGTCGGCTGTGATAAATAGCAAACTTCACCTGGCCATAGCACAACGCCAGAGCATATGACACAGCTTATTTTATAGACTGCTATATTTACCTCCTCCACGACCTGCACACATGCAAAAGAGCTGTCACAGACCTAAGTAGGTTGTAGGCAGGTTAAAAAGAGATGGCATAAGAACTAGGAGAAGCTATCTTATTTGCGCATGGAGGCTTGAGCTTGCCACCGCGGGCACTCAATTTATCATCTAGTGACGCGATCGGCAGTTATTGGGCGGCTCTGAACAGCTGATTAATAACCGTGAAGCAGCACAAGAAGCTTTATCTGTCAATGGAGCTTCTTTAGCCGTCTCCCACCCCACCGGCACCTCATTGATTGCAGCAGAGACAGGCAAAGTCTACTTTGCACAAAAGCACCAGGCACACGTTTCCTATGCCAAAAATGCTCGTCCTTAATCGAGCAAGTCTAAGCTAAAATCGATGCCAATAATATTTCTAAATATTAGCCATTATCGGCTGGCAGCCTGCCCGAGATCCAAGCTAAGAAGTCAGCGCACAAACGACGCTAACGCTGACAATTGGATTAAGAAGGACGGCCGGTTCCGGGCTAATTTTCGAAAACTGAACCGGCAGCTAATTTCAATCAGATGACAGACGTCTGACGCGTCTGATTGGCGACAAATTGCAAAAAAGTCTAACTCTGTTTAGAGACAGACCAACGGAGCTTAGAGGGCAGTGATTTTTTAAATTACGTACATACATACTGAACACACTGACATGTCTGCACGCAGTTCTACTGTAGTTAGATCATATTCCTACGTTTTTCTTAAATCTGATGGCCCCTGTCCTGTTTTGTTTCGGTACCAAAGAGTTTAGTTAACCAATCTTTAATATTTCTTTCACTAAGTACCTCTGGTTTGTAGCATCAAACTACAGGGCCCGTCATAAAACAACCCAGCAGACTTTTTAGTGACTTTTTAGCAACCGTGAATCTCAATCAATTTGAATGAATCTTTTCTGAACGAAAGATAAATAAATTCTCAAAAGATTGGCTAAATTTTTATTAAAATGCTTTACTTTAGGTCCTGAAATATTCTCTCCCAAAATCTGTATGGACTATGTACAGATCCTGTATTTATGTAACAAACGATGTCCAATTTAAGGATTTTTTCTTCGAGTGAAAAGCAAAGCATGCCATCTTTAACGACATACAAATGCATGTCTACGTACGTATGCTACATACATGAATACACAGATTTAATGAAAAAACAGCTGGTACACACTTACCCAATTATACGTATTAGCAAGGTCTAGCTTAAGCCGAAGAAACAGTGTTATTTCAAACCAAAGCCTAATCTCATAGTGCAGTGCCTATGCATTCACAACTTTAGTAGCCTATAAATAACTGCAATTGCATTTGCCGTCATAACAAGTGATCAAAATAGAAACGCGTAGCTACCCTCACACCAAGAGGCCGCGACCGCGAAATCAATTTCCGAGCCACATTTCAAATGTAATTTACTGCAAGTTCATTCAAAAAGCTTACAGGCGTTATGTGCCAGTTACGCTAAAATTAGACCGCCTGAAGAAAGAATATACTTTCAGCCAGCAATTTCCCGCCTTATCTATCTGCCTACGTTTACACATCTCCAAACTTCCACTAATGATCCATTAAAAGCTACGAAAAAATAGAGGCAAGCTCGGCGGGAATTGCACATCGATACAAGAAAAGTTCACCTAGTTCAGCGACAAGAGAGAGCAAATGCTTTCAAATTAGTCAAATTAAAGCTATTCAGTGCAGCGCATAAAGGCTTGAAAGGAGTCAGATTGGTCGCCCAGTTCACCGGTTAAAACTTGGCAAACAGTTGCTCAGCAATGAATGATGACTGCAAATGCCGCCGCGAACCCGCGCAAAAGCAAAATATCGCGGCTGGCGAGTAAGTTTTTGGTCCAAACTTATAAATGACGATAAAAGCCCTCCAAGACAAAACGTCACTGCGCTGGCATTTGATTTACGCAAACTCTAACTGCTGCGCTTTTTTGCCCAGCCTTGCCCGCCATCAACATTGAAACTTTATGTACACTACAAAACAGAATAACATAAATTACAGTACGACCTTCATCAAATATATGCAGTTATAGACATGCCAGACACGTTTAAGCCAGACATGGGCAAAAGGGGGCTGATAGTTGAAAATGCAGATGTTAAGAATAAAACAAAACCCAAGACAAAGAGACAAAAAGCACCGACCGACCCGTCAGGCCGCCACTAGCCCCTTGTGGAATTTTTTGAAGAATTTTGTATAGAAAATTATGATTAGGTGTAAATGCGCTCAGAATAGCTCATTTTAGCCTATTTTAACGAAAAATATACAAAAACCTTGATTACAGTCTAAAAGCGGACTCTTTGGCTTATCTTTCTCTCAGCCTCCCATCAGCCGCCGCTACCTCGCCCCCTCAGCCCTCTAAGGATTCGAGAGTTTACCACCCCAGAACCGAAATGCTAGCCCATGTCTGCGTATAGCTACTGCAACTTATGCCAGAGGAAGGGTGGAAAAATTTGCATTCAGATTGCGTGCTAGACTGCTAGTAACGAAATGAAGTATATTTGCAAACAGCACGTACTGTACACAGGAAGGTAGTTTGTACCGTACAAGACCGTACAGAAGCTTTGGTCAGAAAAGTCCCCTAAAACCCAGCCAGCAGTCGATTGACCCTTTCCTAAGCGCGCAAAAGAATTTATAAGACGTGGAAGATTCTGCCGCAAGACAGTTACAATTCTACAGTAGATTTCCTGGCCATTTTGGTGACTCTTTCCAGGGAGGGCTGCATATACCACTGACAAAACATGCTGAGAAACATTCGTCGGAACTGTCTGATCAGTGCACAGTAGATAATGCAATTGGTGGCCGAGTTGACACAGATCAGCAGATTGCCCAAAAAGACCAGACTGCGCTGCCAAATATAGAAAGCGCTACCCACCGCCGGGCGCGCTTCTATTTTCTCCAGCCAGTTGTTCATGAATGCCAGCAGATTGAAAACTAGGAAAGTTAATACCACGGCCATTGCCAGGATGGTGCGGCGTCGTTCTTTGTCGCTTTGACCACCGGACCTGAGAGATTTTTGAAAAATGCAAATTATAGTGGAATTAGAGACCCAAGAATGCTTTGAAAGCAGATCCTACTTTGATCCTCTGGAAGAGGCGTAGGCAGTGGAATTTCTGCCGCGCTTGATTAGACTTTCGCTTGCATTGGCAGCCAAGAGAGCGCGGTGCTTGTAGGCATTTTGAATGGCCCGATAGACCACTGCATTCATGAAGATCATCAGTGCCCAGGGAACGAAAAACAGCATGGCTAGGTACAGCCAGAATGTATAGATTTCTTGGTACCTAAAAGAGCAGTCTCTACTCTACATAATATACAGGCGCATACATGGGCCGGGGGGGTAATGTGGGGGGGATACCCTCCCCCTCGGCCGGCCATACCCCCCCCCCCTCGGCCGTCCAAACATACTCCATACCCCCCCTCGCCGGCTAACCCCCCCCACCCCCCCCCCTCCCGGAGGGAGAAATTTTCGCTTATTTAAGGCAAAATAGGCTTTTTTGGCCTTTTTTTCGGGGGGGGGACCCCCCCCCCCCGTCGGTCTCAACCCCCCCCCCCCCCCCCCCCCCGCCGGATTTTTCCGGCCCATGTATGTACAGGCGTCCCAAAAAATACGATAACATTTCATTTTGCCGCCTTTTCCGCAATCTTAACCAAATAAGCTGAAATTTGGAACATACGTACTGTAGGTGCCAAAATCCCTTGAATTTTGTGGGTTAAAATTTGTTAAACTACGGTAATGTGTAAATAATGGAAGCTTTTCATTTTTCTGCCATGGGTTAATCCTTACCAACTGATCTGAAACTTACAGAATATCTCTTAAACAGCAGGGAATCAGTTAAAATTTTAACACCTGAAATTCCCCGCGCATTTTAAAGGATATTCTTTAAGTTTCAGATCATTTGGTGAAGATTTGCGCAAATGGCTGGAAAATGGAAAGTTTCCATTTTTTACACACTTTATGGGTAGGTTTTGAAATTAACAAATTTCAAATTCTTGAATCTCTCAGGAATGGGTCGAGACTGGTGCACCAAACCGTAACACAAAAAATTCCAAGGAATTTGGCACCTATGTTCCAAGTTTCAGCTTATTTTGTCAAGATTTGCTGAACGGCAGCAAACGGAAATGTTATCATTTTGGGGTCTCCCACGTAAATGTCGTCGGTTTAATCTTCCTGTAACTTCTGTGTTCGTGAATCAATTTTGCTAAATTTAAACACAAAAAATGCACAAATCATAAGAATTTACTTTCAAAATTTTAGCCAGGTCTGTCACTTCAACCACAATTTATTGAATTCCACTTGCTCACTTTGTCGGCAGACACGTGAAAGTGCGTAACTACTGATTGAAGTGATAGACGTGGCCAAAACTTTGAGAGTAAAAATTCTGACGATTTGTGCATGTTGTGTTAAAATTTCAGCCAAATTGAATGATGAAGACGAAAGTTACAGCAAGAATAGACCGATGATAGATTCTTGGGACACACTGCATTACGCGTAACATAGCTCAGCGTCTCATAAGATAAGAATCTTATAAAAACTCTTTCTTACAGGTGATGCCGTCTAAGTGGAGTAGGTACCACTCTGCCGTGCTCATCCATGGTTAACTCGAACATGGTAGGAATGCGGTAGACGATTCCAAATACGGTAACTGCCAGCAGATTGACCACTGCCCGGCGCGTAGTGCACCAGCGAATGCTTTGAAGCGGATACTTGACCGCGATGTACCTGTCGGCGGCTATCAAGACACAGGTCCAGACTGAACCGAATTGGGCTATCACTGATAGTGGATAGGTTGCCAGCGCGGTCCAATTGAAAAAGGAACAGGCCAACGAGATCTAGAACTTTATACAGTGTTGGCCATAAAAAAAGACCGCCTGGCCTTTTTTGGAGTTTTCAGAATAATTTCAAAAATTTGGGATGGATCCCATGAAGAATTCGTGAGATATTTATGTTCAAATTTGACGTCTGAAAATTCGGGTCCGTTGATTTCGAAAGGGTATAACTCCAGGCTACAGAAGGCTAGCAGGCTAGGACTATCTAAAACAACCTGTAAACAACTACTAGTAATCGTGCCAAAAATCTGTTCATTCGGTTGAAAATTGACAGAATGGCGGCCATTTCAAATTATGCGGAATAAAAATTGAAAAGAGATCAGGCTGTTTTTTATGTCCAACATTGTATAGACCCAGTTTTGTATACTTCTTTTGTTCTATCTGCTTTTAGAGGACTTTAGCTCCCAAATCTTGTTGTCTGTCTACAGTAGTATATACGTTTGCATTACTCTGCTTGGGTATTAACAAGCTGATTATCAAGCAGAGTTTGCCGCAGTTAATTACTTTGTCATCTTTCTGCTATAAAAATCATTTATAAATCCCTAATTACACGTACCCAGTGTACGTGGTTCCTAAATAAGCGCCAGCTAGTAAATACTTTTCTGCCAGCACGCAAATCCTCTGTTAGGCTTTTTCATTAGCAATCTGGCTTAGGTTTCTTACATACCTTGGCGTAATCGCAATAAGCCATCGGCGGATAGACGAACAGAGCGAAAAGCAGCAAGAGGAAGTCGTATAGACTCAGTCCGGCTAACAGAGCATTGAGGGAGAGCCCTCTGGCCTGATCCGACCTGGCTTTGGCTACCAAGGTTGCTCTTCTGATGCGACGAACGAAAATGATCACAGAAACGCTGGTGGCAAACAGGCCTGGCAGTGCTATGATGGGAAGCACCAGACCGTAACTCCAAAACAGTACTGTAGTAGTGACGTCATAAGGAGGTTTGGTCCAGTTGGAGTGGTTTTTCATCCTGTCAAGCTAGTTCGCAACTCTTGCTCTCTCCTGAAAGCTATTAAACTATCGAAATGTCTATTTAAGGAAAGCAGGCTAGGCCCAGACGACCTCATTACATGTGTTCTGCTCAGTCAAAAGTTACACTAGCTAAGCAGAAAAATCAGTTAAGAGAAAGAAAGCAATTTGTGTGGCTGTAGCGGAGGAGCAAAAAAAATCGAGAAAACAGATTGCAATCAAGTTTGCAGTGTAAGCCGACACCGAAAAGCAAACAACCAGACGAAATGTCTTCTGCGCAGGCCCGGTTTGATGTTTGATTGGCGCGCCTAGACGTTTCTAATTAGTGCAATTTCCGCTGCCCCCAGATATCCACAGCTTCTGTCGGTCACACCTTTTTAACCTCCCCTAACCGCCCGGTATAGTCAAGCACTTAACGCCGTTTATGGCACTGGTACCATCATAGATGTACTAGGGGGTTTGGTGGTTACCCCCCTGCTGGAAAGGCCAAACCCCCCACCCCCCGACCCAAGCTCCAGTACTAACCAAAACTGGCTCAGAAATGACTAATTTTTAGCCTAAAATTCGCTTGAAAAGCCTTTGAAAACCGACTTTGGCGTTTCCACTGCTGATATTTAAGAGAAGTCGGTGTTTTTGGAAGCCCCTTTTGTAATTTTTTGCTTGTTTTTAGCTCGAAAACGCTATTTGGCAGCTTAAAATAGCGATTTTTAGCGTCCTTACGGAAAAAACGTGCTAAAAACGCATTTCCAGGCGTTTTGGAGCTTTTTGAAATCTGGGAGCCGCCTCTAGGCGAAGCCCCCCTCGACCCCCATCTGAGGGAAACCCCCCGTACCCCCCTCTCTCCAGGTCGGCCCGGAGCTGTTGCATGTATGGGGCCGTCCATAAACTACGACGTTCAAAAATTCAAAATTTTGCACCCCCACCCCCCCCCCCTCCGACGTTTACCGACGTTTTCATCATCACCCCCCATAAAAATTACGACGTTTGGGAGGACACCCCCCCCCCCGAAATAAAATTTTCGAATTTTCGTTCAAAATCTGAAGCTGCTTTTCTGACTGCGTAATCACAAATGAATAATAGAAAAATTTATGCCTGTGCACATACGTATTTACCAGTTAGTTTCACCAATCTTTCAAGAATTTATTTAACCTTCAGTTAAAAAATAGTCATTCAAATCAGTTGAGATTTGCGGTTGCCACAGTAAAAAATCTGCTGGGTTGTTTTAATCACTCTTGTTCGTTGCCAAAATCAGTGTTTCAAATTTGAGGGCAAATATCTCGAGAACCAAGCAGAGCATCTTAACGAAAACTCTACCAATCGATAATTTATTTGTCTTTCATTCAAAAAAGATTTATTCAAATCGGTTGGAATTTACGGTTGCTACAGTAAAAAATCTGCTGGGTTGTTTTTTGCACACCCTGTACAAATCACGCTAACATACTGTATGTTGTACAACTACAAAAATGTGTCAAAAACCGTTTGACTTTCTCTGCATTCTTGCTTATTTTGCAATCGTCAAACCTTACCAAAAAATGGCCAAAAATACGTCAACGTTTTGCCTCAACCCCCCACCCCCCCTCCGACGTTCTGCGACGTTTTTCGGGGTACCCCACCTCCCCTCTCTGAACGTCGTAGTTTATGGACGGCCCCTATGGGTACCATGTATGCTGCCGGTGCGGTCCTGCCTATGCTAGTGGCACCGCTATCATATACGTAGGGATTAAGAGAGTTGTACGACTAATGGCGACAGTACCAAAGTAGGGGTACCATATATAGTGCCGGTACTATTTACCACCCTATATACCACAGTCCCCGAACGTTGGGGGTACCGTAGATGCTGCCGGTACCGTATAGAGCTGTTTATAGTACCCACCGGGTACTATATATGGCACTTAGGTTGTGCGAAAATATAATTTAATCCATTTATATTACGTACTATAAATGGCACTCTACAAGATCTGCTCTATCAGGAACTAACACCAATTCGTGAAGTTCTTTGCTTAAATTACGGCCTAATATTGTGAAAATTGGTTCTCTACTTTCATCAGAATTTTTACGGTTGCATTATCTACTGTTTTTCTTCATACAAACAAGGTTTACCACCAAAAATACTATAATATTGGGACGTTTTGTATTGATAACTAACTGCTCACTTCAAAATAAAAATATGTCCCCATTTATAGTAGTACCCCGGGTACCGTATATGGCACTAAGTGCCGTTTTACATACAGTACTATAATCAGCACTATACGGTACCTTATAAGTCGACAGTAGCCTACATGGGTACCGGCACCATACATGGACTGTAGTAGGTTGGGAGTAACAGACGGAAATGGAAGAAAAAAGGCAGATCAGAGGCTAACTGGAGGGCAGCCGGTAAATGTCCATAAACTGTTTTAAATAAACAATATTCTCCAGGGATATAGGTCTGCTGCTAAATTGCGCGCTCTAATGCGATTTTTTGCCCCCAGCATTCTAGCAAATAGAATACGTAGCCGCATAAAAATGAGCTCACCGCCGTCTGTGCACTGAAACAAGCGGTCGACAAACGCATTGAACGGCTGACATTCACTCAACCGCACGACAACTTCAAACTCGATTAGATTTGCTCAGCAGCAGCAAGCTCCGAATTCAGTCAAACAAACTTTCGCAAATACATTAACTAAATTGATAGCACAGAGATGAAGAGCCTAGCTAGGGATGAGCGATTTAAAACGACTAAGCTAAAGCAATATGTAAGGCAACAGCGAAACTTTCCATCAATATAGTAATAATGAATGATGTGGCGCCCAGATTTCACAAAGGATTAGAGCCGTCAATCTTTCTTAGCCTTCAGACGGCCTGATTTTTCGATTAGACCGCTCACTCACACGATTAACCCTTTGAAATCAGCCCTCTAAGCCAACATGTTTTAATTGGTTGTTTCGCTGCATGCTGCTTGTTTGTCAGCCTCGGCGGTAGGCAGTGAATTTATTTAAGTGACTTTCAGTGCTTTGACCAGAGCAAAGGTGAACACGCGAAATCAAACATCAATCACTAGCAACATCACGGTAGATTTGTCACGCCACCATATCCTGGACAATTTAGATTAACTGAAATCACGCTCTACAGTTTAAAAATTAATCTACCAATTAGATCAGTACTGGCTTAGAATCTCACGCTAAGACTACAGTACTACCAGGCATGTACTGTATTTTCAGAGGAGCTTGCCAATTTTTGCCAAAGAAGCCCCCAAACGCGAACGTACCTATGACTACCAAGAATATTCTTGGCGCTACTAAACTAAGAACAAATAAATGCGCTGTCAAAATAATTGTAGTCCAATCAAGACGACTCTAGTCTAAAGATTAAAATCGGCTGACGAAAATTAGCCCTTTTCTATTTCATTCAAGCTATCTATCCGATACGCACTAGAACCTATTGCCTACGAAAAGTCACATGTCCTGCGCGTCAGCCCTGGGGATGAGATCCTCGTCTTGGTGGGTGGCCTCCGGCTTAGCTCCGCCCTTCTCTCCGCCTATTGGTGGGCGCGGGGTCTCCATCCAGATCAGCTCTTCGTCCGGGTCGCGTTTGACCAGATTGCTATCGTAGTCGCAGCCCATCATCTTCTTGACGCAGTTCCAAAGTAACGGATTGCCCCTAAGAATCGAAACCACGTTGTTTAAAAGATCAGATCTGATCTGATCTGGCAGCCCCGGCACCTATGGAGGCGGTGTGTTTGTGGGTTCGAGACCTTTCAAGGGAAGCCCACACCGACAGCAAAAGGGAATTATTGTTAGGAGGCTGTGTCTCTTCCTGCTCTAGTGCTACTGGAGGGAAAGGACGAAAAGTGACAACAACAACCGGTTTACAATATGTAGAAGAAAGCGTTGAGGATGCCGGCCACTTTGGCCACAGGGGGCGGAGCAGCGTTGAGATTGGCCGGAATGTCGGCCGGGTCGCCGACCATTGGCCAGATGCAGAGCACGCCGTAGACCGAAAAGCAGACAGGCGTCGACAGCAGACAGCCGATGATCACCTGAAAATCGGCGACGCCACTGATTGGCTAGAAGATATCTAGAAGTCCGCCTACGATGCCATAGGAGCCACGTGGCGCCCAGTTAATTTTTGGGGCGCGCGGCTGGCTCAGCTGATGCCATATTTTGTAGTAGATAAAGGCGGCCACCAGGGTCGGAGCCACCAGGATGGTCAGGGTCAGCCAGGTCATATAGGTGGTGTAGGCGGAGTCGTTGCGGAACCAATCGATGGTGCAGGAGACGAGAGTGGGCGTGATCTCGTAGCTGAAAGAAGCTTTTGTGGATTTTGCGACCCAATTGACCATGTAACAGGGATCTGTGGTCATCGAGATTTTACTTACGATCCCCATCCGAAGAGTGGAGCGACGGCGCTGAACAGCGCATAGATCAGCAGGAGAGCGAAGATCTTGACGTAGGTGCCTTTCTTGCGGTACTTGCCTGTAGTTAATTAGGCCAATTAATTAATTACTCTATTAGCTTGTTGGCTCACCCAGCGAACTGGACCGCACGGTCAGCAGGTAGCGATCGAATGCCACGAACGGAATGACAAGCAACTGAAAGTTGCCGAAGAGAAATCCGAAGAATCCGTACATCTGACAGCCGGTGTAGCCCCAGATCCATCTGAAAAAAGAAGGCATAACACAGTTTGGTGCACTATGCAAATTTTACTCGTTTGAGAGGGCCGCCGATCCACTGAACGGATGCAGGCCAGCCACTGCTATGTCGGACAGGATCAGTCCTATCTCCGGAATGGCGGTGGGGGTGCAAAGGATGCGCGGAAAGCGGAAGAAAGCCATAAGCGCGGCGAAGTTGAACAGACCAGAGAAGATTCCTGAAAGCGGCAGTCTGTTTCCAATCTGTAAGACTGATTTACAGTTACTGCTTACCTGACGCGATCAGGTAGATGCCTAGTGTCAGGTACTGAGCTGGCTCCAGCGGGGTGGTCTGGTTGGCCAAAGCCGGCATTTTGCCTGAAAAATTCGGTGGAGATTGATTGCTTGATGAAGGCCGATTCCTTACCTCCTAGACGCAACCGACCGCCGGCCGTTCCAATCTGACCACTGACTGACTGACAAACTAATTAGGAACATGGATAGGTTTGCGTGTTTGGAATGCGTTAATCGGGCCCTCTGATTATTAGGCTAATTGGTTGCGTCGATTATATACCTACTCACTGGGTGAGTCCTGACTTGTCACGCTAGACTGTTGACGCACAGCCGAAGACAAGATCGTGACAGGCCAACGATTTGAAAACTCGCCACCTTATCACTGCTGAAAGCACGAAATCGCAATCAGATTAGTCGAATAGTTGGCTAATGTGTAGAAAATACTGATACTGTTTACCAGAATACCTTTAGCATACGTACATCTACCTGGGGGTCTGGGGTTACCCCTAGCTAGAAAACCCAACCGAGCAATTGTAACCCCGCGAGCCGAAAATCCAAGTACCAAATTAGTAGCGCTCCCAGAACTAACAAACTGGCACAGAAATCACCAATTTTAGCATAAAATCCGCTTAAAAAGCCGCTGAACCGAATTTGGCGTTTCAGCTGCTGATATTACAATGTAAAACAAAATCGGTGTTTTTTTTATAAGACATTTTTTCATTTTATTTTACCTCTTAAACGTTATTAGACTTGAAATTGCGATTTTAGCCTTATTATTAAAATGTGCAAACCGCATGTCCAGGCTTTTTAGAACTTTTTGAAACTTTTGTTGGACCCCCTACCCCACTTCCCTCCCCCGGCTTAGATGGACATCTTAAATTTATGAAGACATCTGGATCTTACGCTGCAACAAAAGTGGACGGGTTTAGTGATATCAATGAAATTTCACACAAACATAGTTCCAAGAATAGCTTAGATTTATAGATGCGCACGAGCACCTTTTTTTCAGCCCGATCCCGGCCCGGCGGGCCGCTACTGTTGTTTGTGTATACACATACACATTTACCATACACAAAAATACACATTGTTTTTTCAATGTGCATACACATACACATACACATTGAAAATTCCGATACACATTACCATACACAAACAGTACTCAAAATGTGTATTTTTGTGTATGTGTATTTGATCAGCAAAAGTCGATAAAATTTCGAACAGAAAGGTAAAATTTCTAAGTTTTTGGTGCAGTAATAAACAGTAGATATCCTCATAAAGCCTTCAAATGGCCTAAGTAACTCGATTTCAAAGCTATCCAAGGTTTCCAGCAGCAGACATTGAGAGATTTGATTTTCCCAGCATTTCTGACTGAAAATCTACCAAAAAATTTGCATTTTCAGTACATTAGCACATACACAAATATACACAAAAATACACATTGTTTTGTTGAATGTGTATACACAAATTACCATACACATTTGAATGTAAATGTGTATACACTTACACATACACATACGCAAACAGAAAATCCAATACCAAACAACAGTACATGCTCATGTGAATTGGGGAAGGGCACTCGTCGGACAAACGGCCGCGCCCTCCCCTTGATCTGAGTTGCTTGTTATTCTGTTGGACGTGTATTAAACATTCAGAATTGTTGTAAGTTTTTGTCCTTTCGGACTACTGTAGGAGTAGCCAACTGCTATAAGCAGGAAGAGACACAAGGTGGAGTAGCCACCTTAACAACAACCCTCCCCTTTGCTTTTGGCGCGTGCAAGACAGCGCCGGTTCGGTTCCCATTTATCTAGTTTCGATGGTTTTGGCTTTTGCTGCGGAACGGAAACTTTTCTTTTTGCAGTATCTTCTTTAATTGTTGTTCGAATTGGATGAAATTTTGAATATATGCGCAGAATATCGGGTTGTTTTGTTGGTCTAAAGTTGGCGCATGAAACCAGCCCAGCTCTCTACATAAAAAATCCCGATCCCGATACAGCAACAACTTTTTCGCGCCCCTTAGCTGTAATGAAGCTCCTGTAACTGTGAATGAGCTGTAGCATGTACTGTGGAGAGCAACTGAAAATTTGTGAAATATTCGGTTTGTCGATGTTTGTGTTGAGCTGATAAATTTTCGTTAGCTTTCAAATCATGCCATCGCGCCTACGAAAAGAAGCCAAGATATTCATTGTGCAGCGCTACTTAGACAAAATGAGCGAAGCAAGTGCAGCGAGATTTCAGCGAAAAGCTTCAATTATTATCCCGTTTAGCTTAGTTTAGCTTATAACGTTTACCCGACACATTCTACCAAGTTTCCCCTCAGACGAAATTCTAACCAATCATGTCTGCCATATGCGTTAGCATACATGTAACAGGTCATCCGCCGATGGGAGGAGGGGGTTGGGGGGGTCCGGCGCCGGCCGGGGGGGTCTGAGCCAAAATTTTGGGAGGGGGGGTAGGGCACTAAAAACGCTCAAAAATCGAAAAAAACGCAATTTTTGGGCTAAAAATCGCTAATTTGGGCTGAAATACAGCTAAAAAGTGCTGTTTTGCAGGCGAGTTTGGCAATTTTTGTGTCTGAAATTCTAAACAATTGTTGCAAACATTTGCTCAAAAATTTACTTGCCAGAAAATCGGAGGGGGTCGGCGAAATCGTCTCGGGGGGGGGGGGGTACCCATCCGGGGGGGTGGCCTAAGTCGGGTGGGGGGCAGACCCCCCAGACCCCCCCTGTTACATGTATGTGCGTTAGTGCTAACAGGACCGCGTTCAAATGTACGGGTAGGGTACCACGGTAAAAAGTACGGTGTCGTTACGATTATGGCGATAAAGTGTTGTTTTTTTGATAATCTTTGTTTTAGATTGTCGAAAAAACCACGAAGTTGGCAAATGAAACAGCATCTGGGACTGTGATTTAAATGCTACAGTATATTGATCAATCGTGTCGTGGCATAAAAGGATCTGCTTTTCTTAAAAGTGTAAACAACGCTCCCGGCCCCTGACCTGCTTGCACACTTGACTTGATTATGGTTGTTACTTCACCACCGAAGTTATTATTTTCCTTTTACAGTATACACTGGAGATTTTTTCAGAAATAGGTGAGATCTTTGCTTTTCTGCAGGTCCGAAGTAAAGGTTAGCAATTGACTGGTTACACGAGCGTCGAATCAATTATCGTATTCACGCTCTGTAAACGACGCTACCTTGTCTGACAATATGCTGTCCAGTTTTATTTGAGACACCCTTCTGCATCAGAACAGTCAAATCTGAAATGCAAACCAACGTATCAAGTTCGACGAGATATACCTACAGTATGTATATGTAACAGGGCTGTTTGCATTCCGAAGAAAACCTCGAGCCGATTTTTTCCGGTTTTATTTCAAAACGAAATTTTTTTCTGTTTTTACAATTTTTAGCAATCGCTTTTCTTTGCACAATTCAACGAAATAGCTTGAATTTTCTCACAAAATTCACTAACTTAAATGTTTCAGGATAGTAATCTGATTTTAAAACATCAAAAATACAATAATAAAGGTTGCCTGAAAATGGTACCGGTATATTTTGGAAAAAAACAACTTTGTTTGTTTGTTTGTTTGTCAGTTCCACTGGCCTTTCGGACAGCTCAGGACACCCCTCGCTCTTTTCAGAGCCCTTCAATGGGGGTAGCCCTGTCTACAAACAACCCTCCCCTTTGCTGCCAATAGGTGCAACGGGAGCGCCGGTTCGGTTCCCATTTACCTACTGGCCATCACCGGCTTTCGGCGGTCTGGGTTGGGCTTTACGTCGACTACTTCCAGTCGCTTCGACCGGTTTCGAACCCACAAACAACCGCTCTCACGTATGCCGGGGCCGCCGTGACACACGGGATAGCCTAAACTACCCGTGGCCAAGACGCGACAAACAGACACTTACCGGAGTTTTCCATTTAGTATCCCAGGGGATATAACAAGGAAAATCACGTTTCTCAGTGAAAACATTGCCGCCAGTTAATATCCCTGGGATTTTTATGGGACATCAACTGGAAACGGCATGGGATATTAACCGGAACAATGTTTTATCATAGATACAGTATGCGTGTGTAAAGAAAATGATTACAAATTTGACATAAACATTGCCGCCAAGTAATATCCCATGGGATATATAGCGGAACAAGGGTCCATGTAATATCCCAGTGGGTTATTAAGTGGGGTGGGATACTAAGTGGAAATCTCCGGTAGTTTTGCATGGAAATGCTTGGAAACATTCTATTAACATAAATTCAACGCATCTGAAGCGAATTTAGACAGTTATTTTGCCTTTAAAAATGCATGAGTTTTTCGGCATTTTAGACCACAGGAAAGAAACTTTTTCGAAAAAAGAAAAAACGCAGGATATACCGACCGCCAGTACTATCAGATTTGTCATGCCATGGCATAAACAACTCACTTCTAACTGTTCTGGAAGCTTTTCTATGGGTACAAATCTTTAGTTTACCCGAATGTACATAAATTACGCATTACTTTACCCGTTTACTTACTTGTATAATACCAAATGGGTAGTTGTCAGACGCGTCATTTACGTACAGATGCTGCGCACATAATTACAGACTCGTACGTGCCTGCAAAGTACTGTTGGAAAGTCCGGAGTTAACAAAATAGGTTCAGGCTCAAGTCAAGTCCAATATGGAAATTTCAGGTTCAAGTCCATCTTCTAAAAACCTGGACAATAGGTTCAGGTTCAGGTTCAAGTCCACTGATATTAAGAAAAATTGTCGAAATTTTGCACTGTTTGCAATTTTTCTAAACCATATAAGCGTGTCCACAACATAGCAGTGAAAGGTCCAGATCAGACATTTTATCGGACAGTGCTTCCACTTCTTAACGCGCCCGCACGGTCTTTGAATAATGGCTTGCGCGACTCGTGTAGGACATTTCGGCGCCAAATTCTGTAATGCATCGCATCTAGAGATGCAACCGTAAAGAAAAATACCGGATAGCGGATAGTTTTCCAGAAGACCGGATACCGGATAATACCGGATAGTATATGTAGATGATCAAGTGTTAAGGAAATACAGTAATTTTCAGGCTAGAAATATACCCTACTTTTTCGATGCTTTCAAGGCAGGATATGACCAAGAATGTATTTGATGTGACTGATATAACGTTGAATCAGCTATATTTTCTAGATAATAGGCTGCAGTTGAGTCTGAAAATAATGCATGCGAAACTAAAAATACGCTCGAAAACTGAAAAAAATTGTCATGAAAATGCTATTTTTGGCTATCCGGTATTATCCGGTATCCACTATATACCGGATACCGGATAGTGTTTTAGAGCAAAAAAATACCGGATTATCCGGTATATACCGGATAATACCAGATTACGGTTGCATCTCTAATCGCATCATCCCTTTGGAGGGTGATCACTACTTGCGTCGATTAGTGTTTCAAGTCTAGATAATTTTTGGCCATTTTTTGTTTAAAAAGGACTACCGTCTTGGGGCTTGTACGAAGATTGTTATATTTATGCTTAATCGATAGCAAATTGTCATATCTACAAATACGCTCTTGGACAGACACATCTGTCGGCGCATTCGAATGCTATGGATGTTTTAGTCAGCGGATGTCGCATCAGCACGTTTTTCATTTTTTTCCATTTTTATATTTGTTGCGCAAGGATCTCTGAAAGTATGCGCCAAAATGTGCGCCTAAGGTTGGCCTACTCATATGGAATAATTGGTAGCAATTTTTCAAAAGATGGCTTTGAAAACTTTTTTCCATTTTTTCATAGTTATGGTTGTCGTTTAGTCCTGGGTTTCGATCTCAATCTTTCTAACTGTGCTTATTCTGTAGCTAGGGTAATCGTCTACCGATGTGGCCTTGGGAACGAATCTACGTCTATGCATGTGAATTTTATAGCAAGTTTTCTAAGTGGCGTTCCGGGGGTAATCGGCTGATAATCGATGAAGTAAGGCTATATCAGGAGAGCGGTAATTCAAGGTAGCATGCAGTAATTGGTTGTGGATGTGCTGGTATGGGAAACAATAATCTAGAAGTCAAATACAGTTGTTTGGTACCGCAGTCGGTCATATTTCTTAAACATTTACAATTTCGGTCGCATGTTATACTGTATTTATTACGAGATCAAAACCGCTGAGGTAAAGTTGAGTATAGCATGCAGTAATTAGATGTTGATGTGTAAAATAATCAAGAGATCGTCAGCAGTCATTTGATACCAGATTCGCTGGTCTGTGTTCAAAATATCATTTCGAGTGATCTCCCCATTTAGGGGAGCAGCAAAATCTGTCAGTATTTGGTCGTGGTCTCATGAAATTCAAGTGTACCGTTGTGTTGCAGAGGTGTACGTGTGATAGGAGAGTAGTTTGATGATAAATTTGGGTGTGGGGTATCTGTTCTCTCAAATCTGGCGTATGGTTGCCTTACCCGTGCGGGTGACTTGTATTTTTCTTCTGTCCTTTTTCCTCCGCGGTTCGCGCGCTGTCGACCGAAGCAAGTTCAAAACCTGTGACGAATCGCTCTTCTGCAAGTCAGTCTCTTCTTTTTTATTATAATTATTATCATTATAAATATAGCAGGGGTCCATCGAGCGTAATTAACAATGGCGGCCTGCCGGGTATCGGCCCAAATTAGCGATTTTTGATCGATTTTTAGCCAAAAATTGCGATTTTTCGATTTTTGAGTGTTTTTAGTGTTCAGACCCCCTCCCAAAATTTGTGTTCAGACTCGCCCGGCCGACGCCAGACCCGGAGGTTATTCTCTTTCTGCGTTGTCGTTACTTATTTGTGACAAACGGCCTATAAGCACTATAACAAAGTTACTTTGCTTTCCTTTCTAACTGTTCTGATTAAGACGACCGTCCACGCTTCACGTACTTGGCTTGCTAGCATCTGACTCATAGGGTAAACCGGGGCTACTTTAAACGAATAACGTTTTTTTGAAATTTTAAGCGGACGGATTCAGGTCTTTTAGGCAAGCTAGGATGACCATTCATAATGCAATCGAAAGCTTGAAGTGTGCTCTTCAAAATGATGTCGGATAGAATGTTGTACGCTCAACCAAAGACGAGTGTGACCAAGTTTTTTTAAAAAACACATGGGTGTTCAAAGTAGCCCCCGATGTGGGGCTACTTTGAACACTGTGTTTATAATTCGTTCAGTCAGATAAGATAGGCAAAGGGGCATACATATAATGCGTCCGAGCCCGCCTGGGGGAGGAGGTAGGGGGCCTCCGTCTGGAGGGCGTTCAGGGGCGGTTCCGCTCAGGAAAGGGGTACAAAATTTCAAAAATCTCAAAAAACGCCTGAAAATGGGTTTTAGCACGTTTTATAGGCTAAAAATCGCTAATTTAAGCTGAAAAATAGCGTTTTTCAGCTAAAAACAAATAAAATACAACAGAAGGGGTCTCTAAAAACACCGATTTCTCTTAAATTACAGCAGCGGAAACACTAAATTCAGTTACAAAAGGCATTCTATGCGAATTTTAAGCTTGAATTAGTGATTCCTAAGCTAGTTTATTAGACTGGAGTGGTGTGGAGAGTTGTACTGGAGTGGAGCCGCTTCTAATATTTTTATGTTGGGCTGGGAAGGTCTTCCTAGTTTTTTTCCTTGGGGGTGTTGGGTAGGGAGGGGCGAGGGGGTTTACATTTCCAGCTGAGTGGTAGCCATCAAACCCCCTAACCACAGAAGCCGAGAATATGCAGAGAAGACAAGGAAATCAGATTTATAAGGGTGTTCAAAGTAGCCCCTTCTCTTATTCACAGCATAGAAAAAGTTCAGTATGAAATAGCTAGACGATAAGCACACTATTGTAAAGGGAATGGTCTGGGGAGCAAAACAGTATGAAACTTGACTACTTTGGGACATTGGAACCTAAAGTTTTCTCGTCGTAAAGTTTTCGGCTGTTAAGATACCGATATTTTCAAGCAACATAGCACTGGCAAACAGCAACAGATCCCTTACTATTTGGTAGGGTCGTGTAGCCTGGAGTCTTTAGCGATAAACTAGCGCAACCAGAGGCCAAAAAGCGAACCGCGAGCGCCATGCGGCGCAAAAAACGCGCAAAACTCACGCCTGTTCAAAGTTGCCCCCCTGTTCAAAGTTACCCCGGTTTACCCTACATGGCTCCGAGCCGACCTGGGGGCAGGTGGTTTTTTCTCAGGTGGTGGTCGAGGGGTTTCGCCCAGAAGGGGGTCCCAAATTCCGAAAAGCTCCAAAATGCCTGGAAATGCGTTTTTAGCACGTTTTTTCAGTAAGGACGCTAAAAATCGCTATTTTAAACTGGCAAACAGCGTTTTAGGGCTGAAAACAAGCAAAATATGACAAAAAGGGCTTCCAAAAACACCGATTTCTCTTAAATATCAGCAGTGCAAACGCCAAATTCGGTTTCCAAACGCTTTTCAAGCGAATTTTAGACTAAAAATTAGTGATTTCTGAACCAGTTTGTTAGTACTGGCAGCCACTACTAGTATCTGTATTTTTGGGTCGGGGGAGTTGGCCTTTTCAGTTAGACGGGGTAACCCCAAACCCCTGGTACATGTATACCACTCTTTGATAACACCTAAGACTCATATTCAGGTGTACTCAGTCATACGATGTGGACCAGTTTAGCGTCTAGAATTCTAGACTGCTTGAGACTCTAAAAATTCCTTTCCAAAAGATCACATTGGGGTGATGAAACTAGGGTTCCCCGGTCTGGCGATCTGCTCCGAGGGGTCAGAGGCACCTGTTACATGACCGTTGCCCATATAATAATGTGGCTGTTTAGGAGACACCGGGCTTTGACGCCCGGCAACTCAGAGTTCTATGTGCTGCCGGATTCGGTAGTGCTGACTGAGAGTAGACTGGAGGCAGAGCTGAACCGGACCAGAGACGGACGGCACTTCAAGCTGGTCATCACCGGACTCAACGACAATCGAATCAGAGTGACTATCGATGAGATTGAACCAATCAGAAAGCGGTTCGTACCTGTCGACGCGCTTGATGGCACGCCCAAAGAGCAAAAGTAAAGTGGCTGGCTATTTACAGTCAGGCACTTAACGCCGTTTATGGTACCGTCACCATATCGTCGCCACTATGGTAAAACGAGCCAAGTAACAGAAAGTGGAAATCGAGAAAATCGCCTTTTAAATATTTGTTACATTTTCGTGAATTAGCTTCACTATCAGTTTAAATATTTTTTACCTAAAATACAAATAGTACATAATTGATGTACAAAACATTCTGCATGTGTCAGTTGTGTTAAATTAAGTCAGCTAACAGGAAAAGCACAAAGCACTTGGCTCATTTGACCAGGATCGCCTGGTGATGTCCGTGCACATACTTCTGGTTACATGGCTGTATCTCCTGACACAGAGCCAATTTCCACTTCATTCCTTCGCCAAAACGTTTTTAGGTGCTTTAGCTATAGTTTTTCGCACTTAACTCCATTTTTTCCATTTTGTTACTTGGCTCGTTTTACCATAGTGGTACCATATATGGTAGGAAATCTGAACAGAGTGGTACCATATATGGTACCGGCACCTTATATGGTGTCGGTACCATAAACGGCGGTAAGTGTCTGACTGATTCATCTGTACGCTAGTTCTTTCCTGTGTATTATGTTGCGTTTTGCATTGGCTGCTTCCGGCGGGACAGAAATGAAAATCAACCAACCAGAATTTGTCCGAAACCGTCTTCATGCTCATAGTAGGGGGTCGGTCCCCCACCGATTTTTCCTGCGAGTAATTTTTTCAGCAATATTTGCAACTTTTTAGAATTCCATTCCCATACATGTAACAGGGGGGGTCTGGGGGGGTCTGCCCCCCACCCGAAATAGGCCAGACCCCCCCCCCCCCGGATGGGGATCCCCCCCCCCGGAGACGATTTCACCGACCCCCCCTCCGATTTTTCTGGCAAGTAAATTTTCGAGCAAATTTTTGCAATTTTTTACACTTTCACACACAAAAATTGCCAAAATCGCCTGCAAAACAGCACTTTTTAGCTGTATTTCAGCCCAAATTAGCGATTTTTGGCAATTTTTAGCCAAAAAATTGCGATTTTTTCGATTTTTTAGGGTTTTTTACGTCCCACCCCCCCCCCCCCCTCTTTTGGGTCCTACCCCCCCCCCCCGCCCGGCGCCACACCCCCCCCCCCTCCCCCCATCGGCGGATGACCTGTTACATGTATGTCCATTCCATACTAGTTTTTGCTAAATTTGCCTTCAAATGGCACTTTTTAGCTGTATTCGGCAGGCCCGTATTAGCGATCTCAGCCCAAAATTGCGATTTTTTACCTAACCTAGAATTCGGCGCGCCAGATCCCACCAAACCCTCCCCATCCTGTTACAGATCTGTTACATGGTACGTGGTATGTTCAGCCTGAATACGGAATTTTTGGCAGCTTTACCCAGCGCTGTGCTCATTAAAAGCAGGATTTTTCGGCAAAAGACCTTTCTGGTCCATTTTTTCGAGATTTGATTTTTCAAGAAAAAAAAACATGAAATTTTGGTTTAATAAAATTTGAACTTCTTTCACTATTTTTTATTAATTTCGCGTCCCAAATCCAAGTTCCAGCAAGTACTACGCACCGGAACCCGGTCTTATACCCCAATGAGCTGCCGATTGTTCTGTCTGTGTATGAAAAGTTATTGAAATTTGCGCCACATATGCCGTTTTACACTCATGGTAGGGATGCAAATGGTATTCTGTATTATTTGGTATTATTCGGTATTGTTTGGTATTTTTTAAGCGGTAAATTCTGCATATTTTGCGACTGTATACCATGTCAGAGCTCTTCTGTTCAGAGTTTTCTCTTTATTTCTAACTTACTAAAAGTTTAACAATGCAGATACGCAGAACAACACGTCTCTTTACCGTTTCTGAGCAACAAAACAACAAAGAATTCTGACCAGTTTAGAACAAAGAACCATTCATGGAAAATTCTCAAAAAGTGGGAGGGGGCCCCCAGGAAACAACGCAAGGCGATTTTGGGAGAAGTGGGGTCCGAAAAATCGGGATTTTGGAACGACGTCGTTTATGGACGGCCCCTGTATCGAGACCGAGCCTAGACCGCAAACGGTACAATGTGCTTGCCCATTTCCCGAGTCAGTGAAAAACCACCAAATTCTGCTCGTTTTCTTTCTCGGCATGACTAGATTTCTTTTAGATGCAACAAAAACTCTTCCACTGAGGCAAAACTTATATGTTTTTGCTGGAAAAAAAACAAAAAGTATGATTTTGCGCTCATTAGAAACAGCTAGCGACCTGTTTATCAACTATTTGTAACATGCATGGGCCGGAAAAATCCGGAGAGGGTGGTAGGGGGGTTGGAGACGTCGGGGGGGGGGGGTCCCCCGAAAAAAGGCAAAAAACGCCTATTTTGCCTTAAATAAGCGAAAATTTCCTCCCTCCGGGAGGGGGGGGTGGGCGAGGGGGTGGTATGGCCGGCCGAGGGGGGTATGGCCGGCCGAGGGGGAGGGGTATACCCCCCGGCCCATGATTAATTTGAATTATTTGGTATAGAAAATACCATCTGGTATTTGGTATTTTTTATACCATTTGCATCCCTAACTCGTAGGTATTTTGCTATGGCATACTTAGTGACGTGCTTAGGTATGCATTGAATTGCCTGTGTGTTTTGTTTACCCAAGCCAACACCGGCCCGACATAGGTCGGACTCCGCCAGCCGCCCAAAAACAGGCTTTTCTTTCTTGGGTTGGAAAAATCCGGAGGGGTCTGGAGATCTCGGGGGAATGTTCGGCCGAAAAAAAAGTTTAAAAAACGCCTATTTTGCCTTAAATATAGCGAGAATTTCGGCCAAGGGGGTATGGCATGCATGGGCCGGAAAAATCGGGAGGGGTCTGGAGCAGACATGGGCTAGCATTTCGGCTGAGGGGGGGGTAGAATTTTCAATTCCTGAGGGGGGTAGGAGCTCCTGAGGGGGGGCTGAGGGGGTGGTAAGCCAAAAAAGTCCGATTTTTTGCTAAAATCAAGGTTTTTTGGCTTGTTTTTGGTTAAAATAAGCTAAAATTAGCTATTCTGAGCTCATTTACACCTAATCCAGGCATATTTGTATCATAATTTTCTATATAAAATTCATCCAAAAAATTCCTGAGTGGGGGTAGCGGCCGGCTGAGGGGGTTAGGTCAGAGCCTGAGCGCGGGTCAACCCCCAGCCCCCCTTTGCCCATGTCTGGTCTGGAGATCTCGGGGGAGGGGGGTCCCGGAAAAAAGTTAAGAAAACGCCTATTTTGCCTTAAATAAGCGAGAATTTTCTCACTCCGGGAGGGGGTATGGCCGGCCGAGGGGGTGGTATTGACCGGTGAGGAGACTTACCCCCGCGACCCATGTATGCGGTGACAGCTATGCGACCAAATTGGTAGCCCAGCCCTAATTTTGGTTTCTTCGCACCCCAACCTATCTTTCCGGCCCATGTTTGCATGTATGGAGGAGGTGGAGGTTTAGGTTCAAGTCGCACACTCCGGGAAGCGGCAGTTCTATGCTGATCAGTCAGGATGGCAACAAATTGGTGTTACACTACCGGCCGTTCCGGTTGGACGCTTACTCCGGCACTCAGGATCTCGTTCTAAGCCTAAACTCGCAAGGATTGCTCAAGTTCGAAGAATTCAGACGCAAGAAAGAGTAACCGTTCTTTTATTTGCACGCCTCAAAAATAATGCGGCAGAAAATAACAGATAACAGGGTGTTCAAAAAATCTGATAACATTTCTGTTTGCTGCCAGGTGTTGTGCAAATTGGCAAAAATTTGAAACGTATGTGTAGGGGAAATTTGGTGTGTTGAAATTCAGTGCACAAAGCTTGAGCCAGTCCTGAGTAATTGACGAATATGTGAAATTTGTTAATTCCATTTGCCTATAGAAACAGCGCTGAAATGACAAGTTTTCTTTTTGCGGTCCTTTCCTGACACTTATAAGTTGACACTTATGCTTCGAAATTTGGCCTAAATCTGCGGAATTGACAGCAAAAGATATATTTCTGGGACACCCTGTACGAAGAAAGTAAAGACAGTGTGCAGGTAAGTTGATAAGCCCCTCTCCGGGACTATCCAACTTGCGCACAACCGATTTGCACGCAATTTTTTTTACTGCAGCACAATATAGTCACAACTGACGAATATTGAACAGTAATTACATAACAGTTACATTATTTAGCACTATTTACACAACAGTTTAAAACAATTATCATGGCACAAATAAAGATGACATTTTATAGCTGGTTGCGCTTTGGTTGTCCGAAGTTTGAAAAAGTCATTTAGAATTAATTAAGTTAGCGATTTCATTTAATCCACCCGCCTGCATTACATTGTTTTGTTCTGATAGGGTGCGTTCCAGGAAAAACTAAATATCTGCTTCCATTTGTTGAACAACCTGGCCATCTTAGAGTTCCAGCTCTCTGCGTCATGGTTGGTGCGGCGGACCATATTTACCACGACCCAAATGGCAGGCGGCACGGCATGCATCCACTTTCTCGCAAAGTACGCAAAGAGTCCTGACTGCCGAAGAGAAAGTGGGGCCCCATCCAAACCGTCACACACCTGTAGGAGACAGATCAGAAACTGATCTTAACTGAGTTAAAACAAGAATGCATAAAGGAGTAGCAAGAATGTGCCGCTCAGCGGCCGGCCGAGTGTCGATGCGCTGTACCAAAATAACTTCGCGACCCCTCCAGTAATTGCGCATGCGCTTTATTGCAGCGCAACCTGATTTCTGAGCAAGAATGACGTCAACAAAATGTTTAGCGATTTTCTACAACGGCAATTCATTGCATACTTGGTCTAAGATCTTCAATCATCATAATAACTAAAATATGTGTCCAATTGCAAGACAAGATTGCAAGATATCTGTGAAATGCATCAGGCTTTTTGCATTTGTGAAACTTTCCACTTTTAACGCAGCACACGAGCTCGGCCATGTACACATGCCACATGCTTGCATATTCTAGATTTTTTACCTTTCTTTCCCTTTATCATGTTGCCGTAGACTTAAGAAATTAACGGCGGCAGCTATACTCCCAAAGACAGATTGAATATCCCGCTCAGAAATCAGGTTGCGCTGCAATAAAGCGCATGCGAAATTCGCGACCCCTCCAGTAATTTTGGTACAGCGCATCGACGCTCGGCCGGCTGCTGAGCGGCACATTCTTGCTACTCCTTTAAGCATTCTTGGTTTATTTACCTCCTGCACTGGAATCAGTGCCTGTACCATTAAGCTGGCATACCATAACCTGACAATGTATGTACACTACATTCAACACACAAGAACACTACTACTTTGTGCGCAAGAGATTCCCCTCTGCAAAGAGAGAACTAAGCACGATAGGAAGAAAATGAAATAAGTGAGAACATTTTATTGTGAGTGTAGCTCAGTACTGAGTATTCCCTCTGGCGTCACAAACAGCCAGGTATGGTAGAGAACAAAAGTGTCAAAAGAAGCTACGTGTTAAAGCGAATCAAAATCACAGATGGTTGAATCACAGCATCGATCTGCTCCTCAATTTTGGTACAACTAAATCCAGTTGCTAGACATTCACACTAGATCATTTCTTCAAGATTCAAGAAGGAGCCAATGCCAATGAGATTTTGAGTCACTTTTGTCTTTTACCCTGCTTGCCAATAGAGGGTACACATAATAATTGAGGTTGTGATAATAAACCCAACATCAAAAATGTTCTACTCATCAGTACTTTCATTTTTTTCGGTTATGCTGAGTTTACTACACTAGAGAAACAAAGGTACTAAAGTCTGTTCAAAAATCTTTGGCGTGGAGGTACATCCGGCAGTGTCCCGAAATTATTGCGTGGTGTGAACCCCGTACATGTATATATGGATCTGTTCCTCCACATCAACGAGACTACTATACTGTTCGAAATTTATATTGAACTTTAGTTAGAAGCAAGAAGCCTGACAAAAAATCGACTTTTTTTTGGCAAAGCGCCAATTTTCTGCCGATACCAGATTCGCATTCCCCAACATTCAGGCATCTCGAAAATACTACCATATAGGGTCTACGATCAACCCTACCAAAGTTACACTCGATTTTCTAACGCCGACAAGCAGTCAAATTTTGTTCTCCCAAAGTTGTAGAGCAAAACCAATGTGACGTCTGGATTCAGCATGTCCGAAATAATATAGAACCGTGAAGCTGAAATTGGTTGGAAGAAGAAAACCCCCATGTGTTCGATCTTGAATGAATTATTGTGCTTAACTATGGGAGAACAAAATTTTGACTGCTTGTCGGCGTTAGAAAATCGAGTGTAACTTTGGTAGGGTTGATCGTAGACCCATATATGGTAGTATTTTCGAGATGCCTGAATGTTGGGGAATGCGAATCTGGTATCGGCAGAAAAATTGGCGCTTTGCCAAAAAAGTCGATTTTTTGTCAGGCTTCTTGCTTCTAACTAAAGTTCAATATGCAAATTTCGAGAACAGTATAGTAGTCTCGTTGATGAGAGGAACAGATCCATATATACATGTACGGGGTTCACACCACGCATAATTTCGGGACACTGCCGGATGTACCCAGCGCCAAAGATTTTTGAACAGACTTTAGTACCTTTGTTTCTCTAGTGTAGTAAACTCAGCATAACCGAAAAAAATGAAAGTACTGATGAGTAGAACATTTTTGATGTTGGGTTTATTATCACAACCTCAATTATTATGTGTACCCTCTATTGGCAAGCAGGGTAGTAAAGACAAAAGTGACTCAAAATCTCATTGGCATTGGCTCCTTCTTGAATCTTGAAGAAATGATCTAGTGTGAATGTCTAGCAACTGGATTTAGTTGTACCAAAATTGAGGAGCAGATCGATGCTGTGATTCAACCATCTGTGATTTTGATTCACTTTAACACGTAGCTTTTTAGACACTTTTGTTCTCTACCATACCTGGCTGTTTGTGACGCCAGTAGAGGGAATACTCAGTACTGAGCTACACTCACAATAAAATGTTCTACTTATTTCATTTTCTTCCTATCGTGCTTAGTTCTCTCTTTGCAGAGGGGGAACTACCAACTTGCGCACAAAGTAGTAGTGTTCTTGTGTGTTGAATGTAGTGTACATACATTGTCAGGTTATGGTGATGCCAGCTTAATGGTACAGGCACTGATTCCAGTGCAGGAGGTAAGTAAACCAAGAATGCTTAAAGGAGTAGCAAGAATGTGCCGCTCAGCAGCCGGCCGAGCGTCGATGCGCTGTACCAAAATTACTGGAGGGGTCGCGAATTTCGCATGCGCTTTATTGCAGCGCAACCTGATTTCTGAGCGGGATATTCAATCTGTCTTTGGGAGTATAGCTGCCGCCGTTAATTTCTTAAGTCTACGGCAACATGATAAAGGGAAAGAAAGGTAAAAAATCTAGAATATGCAAGCATGTGGCATGTGTACATGGCCGAGCTCGTGTGCTGCGTTAAAAGTGGAAAGTTTCACAAATGCAAAAAGCCTGATGCATTTCACAGATATCTTGCAATCTTGTCTTGCAATTGGACACATATTTTAGTTATTATGATGATTGAAGATCTTAGACCAAGTATGCAATGAATTGCCGTTGTAGAAAATCGCTAAACATTTTGTTGACGTCATTCTTGCTCAGAAATCAGGTTGCGCTGCAATAAAGCGCATGCGCAATTACTGGAGGGGTCGCGAAGTTATTTTGGTACAGCGCATCGACACTCGGCCGGCCGCTGAGCGGCACATTCTTGCTACTCCTTTATGCATTCTTGTTTTAACTCAGTTAAGATCAGTTTCTGATCTGTCTCCTACAGGTGTGTGACGGTTTGGATGGGGCCCCACTTTCTCTTCGGCAGTCAGGACTCTTTGCGTACTTTGCGAGAAAGTGGATGCATGCCGTGCCGCCTGCCATTTGGGTCGTGGTAAATATGGTCCGCCGCACCAACCATGACGCAGAGAGCTGGAACTCTAAGATGGCCAGGTTGTTCAACAAATGGAAGCAGATATTTAGTTTTTCCTGGAACGCACCCTATCAGAACAAAACAATGTAATGCAGGCGGGTGGATTAAATGAAATCGCTAACTTAATTAATTCTAAATGACTTTTTCAAACTTCGGACAACCAAAGCGCAACCAGCTATAAAATGTCATCTTTATTTGTGCCATGATAATTGTTTTAAACTGTTGTGTAAATAGTGCTAAATAATGTAACTGTTATGTAATTACTGTTCAATATTCGTCAGTTGTGACTATATTGTGCTGCAGTAAAAAAATTGCGTGCAAATCGGTTGTGCGCAAGTTGGATAGTCCCGGAGAGGGGCTTATCAACTTACCTGCACACTGTCTTTACTTTCTTCGTACAGGGTGTCCCAGAAATATATCTTTTGCTGTCAATTCCGCAGATTTAGGCCAAATTTCGAAGCATAAGTGTCAACTTATAAGTGTCAGGAAAGGACCGCAAAAAGAAAACTTGTCATTTCAGCGCTGTTTCTATAGGCAAATGGAATTAACAAATTTCACATATTCGTCAATTACTCAGGACTGGCTCAAGCTTTGTGCACTGAATTTCAACACACCAAATTTCCCCTACACATACGTTTCAAATTTTTGCCAATTTGCACAACACCTGGCAGCAAACAGAAATGTTATCAGATTTTTTGAACACCCTGTTATCTGTTATTTTCTGCCGCATTATTTTTGAGGCGTGCAAATAAAAGAACGGTTACTCTTTCTTGCGTCTGAATTCTTCGAACTTGAGCAATCCTTGCGAGTTTAGGCTTAGAACGAGATCCTGAGTGCCGGAGTAAGCGTCCAACCGGAACGGCCGGTAGTGTAACACCAATTTGTTGCCATCCTGACTGATCAGCATAGAACTGCCGCTTCCCGGAGTGTGCGACTTGAACCTAAACCTCCACCTCCTCCATACATGCAAACATGGGCCGGAAAGATAGGTTGGGGTGCGAAGAAACCAAAATTAGGGCTGGGCTACCAATTTGGTCGCATAGCTGTCACCGCATACATGGGTCGCGGGGGTAAGTCTCCTCACCGGTCAATACCACCCCCTCGGCCGGCCCTACCCCCTCCCGGAGTGAGAAAATTCTCGCTTATTTAAGGCAAAATAGGCGTTTTCTTAACTTTTTTCCGGGACCCCCCTCCCCCGAGATCTCCAGACCAGACATGGGCAAAGGGGGGCTGGGGGGTTGACCCCCCCTCAGGCTCTGACCTACCCCCCTCAGCCGGCCGCTACCCCCCCTCAGGAATTTTTTGGAAGAAGTTTATATAGAAAATTATGATACAAATATGCCTGGATTAGGTGTAAATGAGCTCAGAATAGCTAATTTTAGCTTATTTTAACCAAAAACAAGCCAAAAAACCTTGATTTTAGCAAAAAATCGGACTTTTTTGGCTTACCACCCCCTCAGCCCCCCCTCAGGAGCTCCTACCCCCCTCAGGAATTGAAAATTCTACCCCCCCTCAGCCGAAATGCTAGCCCATGTCTGCTCCAGACCCCTCCCGATTTTTCCGGCCCATGCATGCCATACCCCTTGGCCGAAATTCTCGCTATATTTAAGGCAAAATAGGCGTTTTTTAAACTTTTTTTTCGGCCGAACATTCCCCCGAGATCTCCAGACCCCTCCGGATTTTTCCAACCCAAGAAAGAAAAGCCTGTTTTTGGGCGGCTGGCGGAGTCCGACCTATGTCGGGCCGGTGTTGGCTTGGGTAAACAAAACACACAGGCAATTCAATGCATACCTAAGCACGTCACTAAGTATGCCATAGCAAAATACCTACGAGTTAGGGATGCAAATGGTATAAAAAATACCAAATACCAGATGGTATTTTCTATACCAAATAATTCAAATTAATCATGGGCCGGGGGGTATACCCCTCCCCCTCGGCCGGCCATACCCCCCTCGGCCGGCCATACCACCCCCTCGCCCACCCCCCCTCCCGGAGGGAGGAAATTTTCGCTTATTTAAGGCAAAATAGGCGTTTTTTGCCTTTTTTCGGGGGACCCCCCCCCCGACGTCTCCAACCCCCTACCACCCTCTCCGGATTTTTCCGGCCCATGCATGTTACAAATAGTTGATAAACAGGTCGCTAGCTGTTTCTAATGAGCGCAAAATCATACTTTTTGTTTTTTTTCCAGCAAAAACATATAAGTTTTGCCTCAGTGGAAGAGTTTTTGTTGCATCTAAAAGAAATCTAGTCATGCCGAGAAAGAAAACGAGCAGAATTTGGTGGTTTTTCACTGACTCGGGAAATGGGCAAGCACATTGTACCGTTTGCGGTCTAGGCTCGGTCTCGATACAGGGGCCGTCCAGAACGACGTCGTTCCAAAATCCCGATTTTCGGACCCACTTCTCCCAAAATCGCCTTGCGTTGTTTCCTGGGGGCCCCCTCCCACTTTTTGAGAATTTTCCATGAATGGTTCTTTGTTCTAAACTGGTCAGAATTCTTTGTTGTTTTGTTGCTCAGAAACGGTAAAGAGACGTGTTGTTCTGCGTATCTGCATTGTTAAACTTTTAGTAAGTTAGAAATAAAGAGAAAACTCTGAACAGAAGAGCTCTGACATGGTATACAGTCGCAAAATATGCAGAATTTACCGCTTAAAAAATACCAAACAATACCGAATAATACCAAATAATACAGAATACCATTTGCATCCCTACCATGAGTGTAAAACGGCATATGTGGCGCAAATTTCAATAACTTTTCATACACAGACAGAACAATCGGCAGCTCATTGGGGTATAAGACCGGGTTCCGGTGCGTAGTACTTGCTGGAACTTGGATTTGGGACGCGAAATTAATAAAAAATAGTGAAAGAAGTTCAAATTTTATTAAACCAAAATTTCATGTTTTTTTTCTTGAAAAATCAAATCTCGAAAAAATGGACCAGAAAGGTCTTTTGCCGAAAATCCTGCTTTTAATGAGCACAGCGCTGGGTAAAGCTGCCAAAAATTCCGTATTCAGGCTGAACATACCACGTACCATGTAACAGATCTGTAACAGGATGGGGAGGGTTTGGTGGGATCTGGCGCGCCGAATTCTAGGTCAGGTAAAAAATCGCAATTTTGGGCTGAGATCGCTAATACGGGCCTGCCGAATACAGCTAAAAAGTGCCATTTGAAGGCAAATTTAGCAAAAACTAGTATGGAATGGACATACATGTAACAGGTCATCCGCCGAGGGGGGGAGGGGGGGGGGGGGGTCTGCGCGCCGGCCGGGGGGGGGGGGGGGGTCTGAGCCAAAATTTTGGGGGAGGGGGTGGGCACTAAAAAACGCTCAAAAATCGAAAAAATCGCAATTTTTTGGCTAAAAATTGCCAAAAATCGCTAATTTGGGCTGGAAATACAGCTAAAAAGTGCTGTTTTGCAGGCGATTTTGGCAATTTTTGTGCGTGAAAGTGTAAAAAATTGCAAAAATTTGCACGAAAATATACTTGCCGGAAAAAAAGCAGGGGGGGGGTCGGGGAAATCGTCTCCGGGGGGGGGGGGGGGATTCCCATCCGGGGGGGGGGGGGGGGTCTCGCCTACATCGGGCGGGGGGCAGACCCCCCCAGACCCCCCCTGTTACATGTATGGGAATGGAATTCTAAAAAGTTGCAAATATTGCTGAAAAAATTACTCGCAGGAAAAATCGGTGGGGGACCGACCCCTTACTATGAGCAGCGAAGACGGTTTCGGACAAATTCTGGTTGGTTGATTTTCATTTCTGTCCCGCCGGAAGCAGCCAATGCAAAACGCAACATAATACACAGGAAAGAACTAGCGTACATATGAATCAGTCAGACACTTACCGCCGTTTATGGTACCGACACCATATAAGGTGCCGGTACCATATATGGTACCACTCTGTTCAGATTTCTTACCATATATGGTACCACTATGGTAAAACGAGCCAAGTAACAAAATGGAAAAAATGGAGTTAAGTGCGATAACTATAGCTAAAGCACCTAAAAACGTTTTGGCGAAGGAATGAAGTGGAAATTGGCTCTGTGTCAGGAGATACAGCCATGTAACCAGAAGTATGTGCACGGACATCACCAGGCGATCCTGGTCAAATGAGCCAAGTGCTTTGTGCTTTTCCTGTTAGCTGACTTAATTTAACACAACTGACACATGCAGAATGTTTTGTACATCAATTATGTACTATTTGTATTTTAGGTAAAAAATATTTAAACTGATAGTGAAGCTAATTCACGAAAATGTAACAAATATTTAAAAGGCGATTTTCTCGATTTCCACTTTCTGTTACTTGGCTCGTTTTACCATAGTGGCGACGATATGGTGACGGTACCATAAACGGCGTTAAGTGCCTGACTGTAAATAGCCAGCCACTTTACTTTTGCTCTTTAAGCGTGCCATCAAGCGCGTCGACAGGTCCGAACCGGTTTCTGATTGGTTCAATCTCATCGATAGTCACTCTGATTCGATTGTCGTTGAGTCCGGTGATGACCAGCCTGAAGTGCCGTCCGTCTCTGGTCCGGTTCAGCTCTGCCTCCAGTCTACTCTCAGTCAGCACTACCGAATCCGGCAGCACATAGAACTTCCTGAGTTGCCGGGCGTCAAAGCCCGGTGTCTCCTAAACAGCCACATTATTATATGGGCAACGGTCATGTAACAGGTGCCTCTGACCCCTCGGAGCAGATCGCCAGACCGGGGAACCCTAGTTTCATCACCCCAATGTGATCTTTTGGGAAGGAATTTTTAGAGTCTCAAGCAGTCTAGAATTCTAGACGCTAAACTGGTCCACATCGTATGACTGAGTACACCTGAATATGAGTCTTAGGTGTTATCAAAGAGTGGTATACATGTACCAGGGGTTTGGGGTTACCCCGTCTAACTGAAAAGGCTAACCCCCTGACCCAAAAAAATACAGATACTAGTAGTGGCTGCCAGTACTAACAAACTGGTTCAGAAATCACTAATTTTTAGTCTAAAATTCGCTTGAAAAGCGTTTGGAAACCGAATTTGGCGTTTGCACTGCTGATATTTAAGAGAAATCGGTGTTTTTGGAAGCCCTTTTTGTCATATTTTGCTTGTTTTCAGCCCTAAAACGCTGTTTGCCAGTTTAAAATAGCGATTTTTGGCGTCCCTACTGAAAAAACGTGCTAAAAACGCATTTCCAGGCATTTTGGAAAGCTTTTCGGAATTTGGGACCCCCTTCTGGGCGAAACCCCTCGACCACCACCTGAGAAAAAACCACCTGCCCCCAGGTCGGCTCGGAGCCATGTAGAGGGTAAAGGGGGGGCGGGGGGGGGGGGGGGGGGGGGGGGGGGGGGGGCGGGGGGGGGGGCGGGGGGGGGGGGGGGGGGGGGTGGGGGGGGGGGGGGGGGGGGGGTGGGGGGGGGGGGGGGGGGGGGGGGGGGGGGGGGGGGGGGGGGGGGGGGGGGGGGGGGGCGGGGGTAACTTTGAACAGGGGGGGCAACTTTGAACAGGCGTGAGTTTTGCGCGTTTTTTGCGCCGCATGGCGCTCGCGGTTCGCTTTTTGGCCTCTGGTTGCGCTAGTTTATCGCTAAAGACTCCAGGCTACACGACCCTACCAAATAGTAAGGGATCTGTTGCTGTTTGCCAGTGCTATGTTGCTTGAAAATATCGGTATCTTAACAGCCGAAAACTTTACGACGAGAAAACTTTAGGTTCCAATGTCCCAAAGTAGTCAAGTTTCATACTGTTTTGCTCCCCAGACCATTCCCTTTACAATAGTGTGCTTATCGTCTAGCTATTTCATACTGAACTTTTTCTATGCTGTGAATAAGAGAAGGGGCTACTTTGAACACCCTTATAAATCTGATTTCCTTGTCTTCTCTGCATATTCTCGGCTTCTGTGGTTAGGGGGTTTGATGGCTACCACTCAGCTGGAAATGTAAACCCCCTCGCCCCTCCCTACCCAACACCCCCAAGGAAAAAAACTAGGGAAGACCTTCCCAGCCCAACATAAAAATATTAGAAGCGGCTCCACTCCAGTACAACTCTCCACACCACTCCAGTCTAATAAACTAGCTTAGGGAATCACTAATTCAAGCTTAAAATTCGCATAGAATGCCTTTTGTAACTGAATTTAGTGTTTCCGCTGCTGTAATTTAAGAGAAATCGGTGTTTTTAGAGACCCCTTCTGTTGTATTTTATTTGTTTTTAGATGAAAAAACGCTATTTTTCAGCTTAAATTAGCGATTTTTAGCCTATAAAACGTGCTAAAACCCATTTTCAGGCGTTTTTTGAGATTTTTGAAATTTTGTGCCCCTTTCCTGAGCGAAACCGCCCCTGAACGCCCTCCAGACGGAGGCCCCCCTTACCTCCTCCCTCCGGCCGGCCCGGACGTATTACATGTATGCCCCTTTGCCTATCTTATCTGACTGAATGAATTTTAGACACGGTGTTCAAAGTATCCCCACAACGGGGGCTACTTTGAACACCCAAGTGTTTTTTAAAAAAAAATGGTCAAAAACGTGTTTTGTTGATCGTACAACATTCTATCCGACATCATTTTGAAGAGCACACTTCAAGCTTTCGATTGCATTATGAATGGTCATCCTAGCTTGCCTAAAAGACCTGAATCCGTCCGCTTAAAATTTCAAAAAAACGTTATTCGTTTAAAGTAGCCCCGGTTTACCCTATGAGTCAGATGCTAGCAAGCCAAGTACGTGAAGCGTGGACGGTCGTCTTAATCAGAACAGTTAGAAAGGAAAGCAAAGTAACTTTGTTATAGTGCTTATAGGCCGTTTGTCACAAAATAAGTAACGACAACGCAGAAAGAGAATAACCTCCGGGTCTGGCGTCGGCCGGGCGAGTCTGAACACAAATTTTGGGAGGGGGTCTGAACACTAAAAAACACTCAAAAATCGAAAAATCGCAATTTTTGGCTAAAAATCGATCAAAAATCGCTAATTTGGGCCGATACCCGGCAGGCCGCCATTGTTAAGTACGCTCGATGGACCCCTGCTATATTTATAATGATAATAATTATAATAAAAAAGAAGAGACTGACTTGCAGAAGAGCGATTCGTCACAGGTTTTGAACTTGCTTCGGTCGACAGCTTCGCGAACCGCGAGAGGAAAAAGGACAGAAGAAAAATACAAGTCACCCGCACGGGTAAGGCAACCATACGCCAGATTTTGGAGAGAACAGATACCCCACACCCAAATTTATCATCAAACTACTCTCCTACCACACGACAGATTTTGCTGCTCCCTAAATGGGGAGATCACTCGAAATGATATTTTGAACACAGACCAGCGAATCTGGTATCAAATGACTGCTGACGATCTCTTGATTATTTTACACATCAACATCTAATTACTGCATGCTATACTCAACTTTACCTCAGCGGTTTTGATCTCGTAATAAATACAGTATAACATGCGACCGAAATTGTAAATGTTTAAGAAATATGACCGACTGCGGTACCAAACAACTGTATTTGACTTCTAGATTATTGTTCCCATACCAGCACATCCACAACCAATTACTGCATGCTACCTTGAATTACCGCTCTCCTGATATAGCCTTACTTCATCGATTATCAGCGGAAATTACTGAACGCCACTTAGAAAACTTGCTATAAAATTCACATGCATAGACGTAGATTCGTTCCCAAGGCCCCATCGGTAGACGATTACCCTAGCTACAGAATAAGCACAGTTAGAAAGATTGAGATCGAAACCCAGGACTAAACGACAACCATAACTATGAAAAAATGGAAAAAAGTTTTCAAAGCCATCTTTTGAAAAATTGCTACCAATTATTCCATATGAGTAGGCCAACCTTAGGCGCACATTTTGGCGCATACTTTTCAGAATTTTTGCGCAACAAATATAAAAATGGAAAAAAATGAAAAACGTGCTGATGCGACATCCGCTGACTAAAACATCCATAGCATTCGAATGCGCCGACAGATGTGTCTACCCAAGAGCGTATGGCTAGATATGACAATTTGCTATCGATTATGCATAAATATAACAGTCTTCGTACCAAGCCCCCAAGACGGTAGTCCTTTTAAACAAAAAATGGCCAAAAATTATCTAGACTTGAAACACTAATCGACGCAAGTAGTGATCACCCTCCAAAGGGATGATGCGATTAGAGATGCAACCGTAATCTGGTATTATCGGATATATACCGGATAATTTTTTTGCTCTAAAACACTATCCGGTATCCGGTATATAGTGGATACCGGATAATACCGGATAGCCAAAAATAGCATTTTCATGACAATTTTTTCAGTTTTCGAGCGTATTTTTAGTTTCGCATGCATTATTTTCAGACTCAACTGCAGCCTATTATCTAGAAAAATATAGCTGATTCAACGTTATATCAGTCACATCAAATACATTCTTGGTCATATCCTGCCTTGAAAGCATCATAGGGTATTTCTAGCCTGAAAATTACTGTATTTCCTAACACTGATCATCTACATATATCCGGTATTATCCGGTATCCGGTCTTCTGAAAACTATCCGCTATCCGTATTTTCTTTACGGTTGCATCTCTAGATGCGATGCATTACAGAATTTGGCGCCGAAATGTCCTACACGAGTCGCGCAGTTTAGTTCAAAGACCGTGCGGGGTTAAGAAGTGAAGCACTGTCCGATAAAATCTGATCTGACCTTTCACTGCTATGTTGATCACTTATATGGTTTTTAGAAAAATTGCAAACAGTGCAAAATTTCGACAATTTTCTTAATATCAGTGGACTTGAACCTGAACCTGAACCTATTGTCCAGGTTTTAGAAGATGGACTTGAACCTGAAATTTCCATATTGGACTTGAC
>JASANB010003995.1:0-26761 GCA_030248155.1 Sabatieria punctata
AGTAAATGTATAGTTTCCGGGCGTAAAATCAGGAACCGACCCCAGATTAAAATAGATACTTTTAATGTTCATAACTAATTATAAAATAACAAGTTTTATCGATAAATATCGATTATCGATTATTTTTTTTGGCAAAATTCCAAAATTTCAAAATCGTCCAAAATGGTCATGTTAGATATCATTTGAAAGCCCTTCGTCTGACGAGTCTAATGATCACTACATCAGGATAGGGCACGCCCCTGGGGCCTGTTTTGCCAAATATGAAAGTAACCCTAGAGACGCATCAGTATAGGCACGCTCTGGAGGGCCTGTTTTCCAAATATAAAAGTACCCCTAGGGGACGCATCAGTATAGGCACGCTCCGGAGGGCCAGTTTTAAAAACATAAAAGTACTCCTAGGGGACGCATCAGTATAAGGCACGCTCCAGAGGGCCTGTTTTCCAAATATAAAAATACCCCTAGGCATACATGGGCCGGGGGGGTCTGGGGGGGTTTGCCCACCCCCCAACTTGGGCTCGACCCCCCCCAAACGACCCCACCCACCCACCTGAAGCCAACTTTTGTTCCTGACCCCACCCACCAAAATCGCCGCGACCCCCCCCAAACCGGCAGGCCCACCCCCAAATTTTCGGATTTTGACTACCCCCAACCCATTTTTCCGGCCCATGTATGCCCCTAGGGGTACGCATCACAGTACTGATTCGTCCCCTAGGGGTACTTTTATGTTTTTAAAACAGGCCCTCCAGAGCGTGCCTATACTGATGATGCGTGTCTAGGGGTACTTTTATATTTGGCAGAACTGGACGCCGGGGGCGTGTCCTATGCTGATGTAGTGATCATTAGACTCGTCAGACGAAGGGCTTTCAAGTGATATATAACATGACCATTTTGGACGATTTTGAAATTTTGCCAAAAAATAATCGATAATCGATATTTATCGATAAAACTTGTTATTTTATAATTTATGATCATTAATAGTATTTATTTTAATCTGGGGCCGGTTCCTGATTTTACGCCCGGAAACTATACATTTACCAAAAAAGGATTCATTCAAATCCGTTGAGATTTGCAGTTGCTACAGCGGCGGCAAAACTGACTTTTAGGGGCCCCTAACAAAAATTTCAATTTTATCTACCGTGTTCAGTTGACTCCTAAGCAGACATGGGCTAGCATTTTGGCTGAGGGGGGGAGAATTTTCAATTCCTGAGGGGGGCTGAGGGGGTGGTAAGTCAAAAAGTCCGATTTTTGGCTAAAATCAAGGTTTTTGGCTTATTTTTTATTAAAATAAGCTATTCTGAGCTCATTTAAACCTAAACCAGGCATATTTTCATCATAATTTCTATACAAAATCCTTCCAAAAAATTCCTGAGGGGGGTAGCGGGCGGCTGAGGGGGGTAGGTCAGAGCCTGAGGGGGGCCAACCCCCCCTCAGCCCTCCCCTTTGCCCATGTCTGCTCCTAAGCCTGAGCCTATACCTAAGCCTAAGCCTTAGCCTAAGCCTAAGCAAGAAAGCGATTGATTAATATAGGTATAATGGAGGGACCCCTAAAGGTCAGTTAAGGCAAATCTCAACGGATTTGAATGAATCCTTTTTTTAAATGAATGATAAATAAATTCTAAAAGATTGCTGAGATTTTCATTAATGTGCTCTGCTTAGATCCTAAGATATACGCCCTCATTAGGGACCCCTAAAAGTCAGTTAATCCAAATTGGCATTTATGGCAGTTTTTTGGCTCCTTGAAATGGAAATGTGATATTACGAGAATACTTGTGAAATGCTGAGAAATCTGCAATTTTGCTTTTGAATAAAATCAAAAACGTATTTTTGGTTAGCATTTCACTAACTTGAAATGAAGCAAATCTGTCTAACCAAAATACAGGTAATAATATTTGCAATATAAGTTTATTACAACGCACACGAACACCGGACGGACCAGTAAAGAACCCATGAAGGGCCACATGCGAGGCAATTACCGCGGACGACCCCCTACTATGTCTCTAACGCTGGGTGTATAGCAGGCAGCATTGCTACCAGTACACCACAGATGCAGACAATAGGCATAATTCAAAATAAATTCAGCATATTGTCGGCTCAGATTCAAGTCTTTAAATAAACAGACAGTACTACTTACCAGTAGGTAGACAAAACAGATCACAAGCTTTTTTGAAGGCTCAAAAAATTTTTTTTGAAAAATCAATATGCAAATTAAGGGGAAAAGTGGGAAAATTCACGTAAATACATGCAATTTTTAGTAAATTCTTTGGAAGCAGCCAACATTTTATTCAGCAACCTGCATAATACTTATTTTGCACTGAGCTTAACAGCGACTGCTTGAAAAATCCTTCCTTAGGATTCACCTAGAAGTGCCTCTAAAGACAATTTTCGGTGAAATTATGCTGTTACAGGCAGTGTTTAGACCTGTATTGTCGTTTTCGAACAGGTTTCTTGACTGACTTGAGGTGCAAAAGTGGAAAATTTGTTGTAAGTACCTGTACTATCATGCTGGACCCATTTAAGACGATTAAAAAAATTTTTTTTTTCAATTAAAAAAAAGCAAAAATTTTTTTTCAAAATGTTTTCACATTGGTTGCAGTTTCCTCACCCTGTTGGTCAGGGAATTTTTACTTTTGGTCATGGAAATGTCAGGGAATTTTGCTATCCAAAAGCCGCACGAACCCTGTACCCAGACCATATTTGTTACCAGTACCAGACATGGGCAAAGGGGGATGAAGGGGTTTCCCCTCGGGCTTTGACCTACCGCCCCTCAGCCGGCCGCAACCCCCTCAAGAATTTTTTGGAAGAATTTTGTATAGAAAATTTTGATAAAAATATGCCTGGATTAGGTGTAAATGAGCGCTGAATAGCCTTTTTTAGCTTATTTTAATAAAAAAATAAGCCAAAAAAACCTTGATTTTAGCCAAAAATCGGACTTGGTTACAACCCCCTCAGCCCCCCCTGAGGAATTGAAAATTCTAGCCCCTCAGCGAAAAGGCTAGCCCATGTCTGACCACTACCCTATCTAGTGAAAGATGTATACAACCCACCCACTGCCTCACTGCTTCCAGTCACCACTCCTTTCTCAACTATCATACATCGCCCTTCTTCCGGGTCTCGGCACCAAATGAAGAGAGTTTAATAAATGCGCACAGAAAACAATGAACAAATAGACCGAAGGTCGGGTAATAATTATACAAGTCTTTCACAAGGTACCGATACCATATACGGCGTTAAGTGCCTGACGGTGAGAGGGGGCTAGTGATCGTCTAACGATTTTTCGAAACAATTTTAATTTTTCAATCTCAAGCACTAGAATTGCTAAAATGGATTGCAACTGTGTTTATCTATCGTACTCGACGTATGTTTTCAGGAGCAGCTGAGAGAGATGCCGGCTTTAATGAACTTCAACTTCATGCATCGATTCCCCATTCCCACCATTCACAACTACGCCATCCTCAGTGCTATCTTGCTGTTGGGCGTGGTGCTGCACGCCTACCAAACGGTGCAGTCGGACGAGTTATGGAACCACGACTTTGAACAGAAACTCCTCAACGACAGCGCATCGAAGGCAGACCAGGCCACAAAGCTGGCACTGGCCAATTCTCTGCTCTTTCGCATGTTCTACTTTGCAGTCTCCGACCAATTCTGCATTTGGGTAGTTTGGTTGCTTTCTCTTCAAGCGTCCCACTCATTCCACTCCTTTCAGGTGATCGTAAACACCGTCTGTTGCACTCTCGCTTTAGCTGGCAACTTGCTGCGCTGGTTTGTATTCGGTCGGTTGAGGGCACTGGAAAGTCAGGTACCGACAGAAACCTGTTGTCTTGCGGTCGGCTCTACAGGGTGTCCAGCGTTTGATGGTTAGCGGCGCGTCACTATCTGAGCCATACATGTGCATGATCGGCGGCTCAGGGAGGGACAGCCAGGTCTCCATGCGTAGTTGCCTGGATATAGGTGCAAATTTTCGGTGGGAAATTCAATATTTGGCGGGAAATTTGAATTTTCGCCCAAAATTTTGGCGGGAAATTTGAATTTTGTGAAAGATTTTGGCTAAAAATACGAAAATTTGCCGTCGGTTAAAATTAAAAATGAAACGCTGCCGAAAAATCGAGGGTGTCCAGCGAAAATTTGAAAAAAATCGGGTTAGCGGCGCGTAGTTGCCTGGAGGAAGGGGGGGTAGTTGGGTAGTTGCCAAAATTGTTTCTGGGGTTAAAAACCTGGGGGGGTTTACCTAGCGGGGTGGGGGTTTTTTTTTTCCCCCCCCGCCCCGGCACTATGCACATGTATGATCTGAGCGGAATTGGTCTATTCGAAATATAGTGCCATAATGTAACTTAGATGCCTGTCAATTTTCAACTACATTCCGTTGCTTAAAAGATCGGATTCACTTAGTTGAATAGTTTCTGTGCTGTCTTCATAATTTTCAAACCTTGGCGTGACTAACCCTCATTTGTTAATCAGACAGCTCAGCTAAAGTGATAAAGCAAGAGTAGGAGATGGAAATATCTAGAAGGCGAGCGTTTGAGTTCTGAAAGTGACAGTAGTAGACTGAGAAGTAGACTTGGTGTCTCGCTGCGCAGATGCAGTTTCCAGCGGCGTATTTAGTCAAATTCTGAAAGCTGCTGTTTTCCGACCATATCGACCACAGTTGTTGTAAACACTGAACAAAAACTACCGGATCGTCTCATGGAATTTTTTAGTTGTTTTTGGAACAGAAAGACCTTGATTATCAGTTTCCAGATGGGATCCTCTCCTCCGATGAGGCAGTTCAAGCTAAATGGGCGGGTCACTTTTAAAATGAAATGACTGCACGTTTTGTTTAATAAACGCTATGGCTTTTAACCGTGCGAAAATGATCACCCAAATCCGGGCATATTTCGGGTTGAAAAGATTCGCGGCTCGGATTGCACCCTGAACCGAAATCGCGAACAAAAAACCGGACAAATAAAATGTTCAAAACGCAAAAAAATCATTATCTGTCCAAATTGAAAGCTCGTAGCTTACATGGACATTTTTATTTTTGATTGCAAGCAAATGGAATCAATTTTGAAGCCTGAAAAGAACCTTTTGGCGCTTCGCTCATTTAGTTTACATAGTTGGATTTGACATTAAAGTTCATGTGTTTAGGTTCTAAAAATCGCGAACCGTTAACCTAAAAGGTTCAGATAACATCTTATTGAAAATATGAATTGGGATGAAATTTAATTGTCCTAAACGGATCGAAGGTTCGGCTGCTTTTTTTTAATTTTTCCGAACCGGTTCGGATTAACTTTTTTGAATGTTCGTTTATAGGTTCGTGACCTCTATAGGGGTCCGGTTATTTTCTCGAGGTGGATATTGTCCAAAATCGACAAACATCTAAGTTACGTTTGGCATTGTATTTGTCTGAAATTTGATTAAATTCCATTCAGTTATTGGCGCGCCGCTAACCAACAACCGTTGCAGACTTAGCGTGGGACACCCTGTTCTTTATTAGCAAGGCAACAATCAAATACGTTTCTACTCCTCTCCTTGTGTCATCGAATCGAATCTTTCAGCAGCTGCGCGATCGGTTCTGGAACTTTGTCTTCTACAAGTTCGTTTTTCTGTTTGGAGTTCTGAACGCACAGTTCGTGGATGAGGTGGTTCTCTGGTCTCTTTGGTTTATGCTCATCGGTCTCTTCCATCTTCTCACCACTCTCGCTCAGGACAGATTCAAATATGTGCGTTGCTTTTTGTGTATTTTTTCTCGTTTTCCCCTAGAAAAATGGCTGGTTGGTTGGAGCGGTTTGATTATCATTCCTGGTTAAGGTTTCCTCGAAAAATTAGAATTTGCTTAGACTTTTCAGTTTTCGACTCGCACACACAGAGAATTTACGCGCCAAAGCTGCACGCTAGGTGTCCAATTATCTTGTTAATATATTCTGAAAATTTTGGCCAAATCGATGGAGATGGAGAACTGACTGACTCGTTTGAATGAAGGCCAAGTAATCGAATTGTATGTATAAAACTGTTAATTTGGGTGGCGTACAGTTTTCTGCTAACAAAAAATTAAGTTTTTTTGGTTTCTTGTTCTCTGTTCTTTATGTTTTCTGTTCCTTTTTACTTGACTAAAATGCTGTAATGGCAGATTTGTTGTTAAATGAACTGCGCAAAGTCTCAGTGGGTGGATGGAGGGCCTTGTGTTTAGTGAATTCTTTCATTCAGTGCTTGCCTGGTATAAGCCGTTTCAGATATCGTCTACCAGCCCGTCGGCCTCGCGAGCCGCCCATGTTCGCATTTTGGCTTTCATGTCCGGCTGTTGCGTCTGTGCGTTTGCTCTGCTGGCCGTTGCCGGCGGCGTTTTTGGAAAAGTTGGCTTTAACTACGGCGCCTTTCTCGCAGCAGACGTAAGAGGAAATCGAGCGATGACTGACTGGTGGTGGAGCCAGGTGTGTTTCAGGCGATCACGCTGATCTTTCGGTCGATCTATTGCATCATTCGGTACGGCATCCACTTGTACGACATGGGACTGGACAACAACTGGGAACGACGCAACTCTATCGTTTATTACACCGAACTGCTTTTCGAACTGCTGATTTTGATGACCGACTTTCTCCATCACATCCACATGCTGGTGAGTCATTTAGAGTTATCAGACAGTCTGAGTGCCAATATTTTATTTCAGGTCTGGAGTAATATATTTCTCAGCATGGCTAGTCTCTGTATCTGCATGCAGCTGCGTTACATTTATCAGGAGCTCGACCGTCGACTAAAGCGACACCGAAATTATCAACGAATTGTCGAACAAATGGATCAAAAGTTTGATTGCTTAGTACAGCGCGGACAGTGGTTTCAGCCTGCTCTTCAGCTATCCGATGGCCACCAGCCAAGAACTGGAGAAGGTCGAAGACCCGTGCGCCATTTGCTGGGACAGCATGGAGTCGGCCCGCAAACTTCCCTGCGCTCACTTCTTCCATAAGTACGTCGGCAACCTCTATTGCCTTATATCTTTGATAATCGTACTCTTACCATTGTCCGTACGTAGGCTGGAAAATGGGTAATCAAAATCCGAAAAGTTGGAGGTGTGCGTGGCTACCGATTTGCGGTAGTCGCGGCCACATTGGTAGATGGGTCAGGAAGAAAAGTCTGCTTCAAATGAGTGACTAAATAGCATATTTTAACGAAAACATTGGTTTTAACCCAGAATCGGGCTGTTTGACTTTCCATCCGCTACCTAACCTACCCCTCAGTATTTCAGAATTCTGTCCCCTGTCTGAGCTGTCTGTGCTGAGGGGTTCAGTTTTGTGCGTGTGAGGTGTTAGTTAGTTTGATGGTTTAGTTGGTGTCTGCGGGGCTGGCTGGAGCAAGACGCCAGTTGTCCGACCTGTCGCACTGCGCTGTCGATGAGCACTCAAGCAGCCGATGGACAGCAGCAGACCGAGCAAGTGAACGCTGAGCAGGTTCTGATGCAACGAAGACGTCGCTTCAACCATTTCTTCCACTTCGACGGTCGGTCCGTCTTCTCCGTTCGTCCTGACCTGTCCAAGTGTTTCTGTTTAGGCGGTCGTTACGCCCGATGGCTGCCAAGTTTCTCTGTTGAGGTGTCGCATAACCTCGGCGCTGGCAGTAGCGGCTTTTTCAGAACGGCCGTCAACTCCGACTCGCAACTAAATCGAATGGTAAGTGTCGGCTGGTGTGTGTCGGTCTGCGCTGACTGTGTTGAGTTGAATCAGGTGGAACAAGTGCGGGAGATGTTTCCTCAGATGCCGCAGCAGACAATTTTGGACGACCTACAAGAGACCAATTCAGTAGAAGCCACTGTGGACAATATTCTAAACGGCCGTCTGCTTTCTGTAAGCTTAGTTAGACTGTCTGTCAGGCACTTAACATGTACCCCACCCCTACTTGTTTTTACCAGCGTAAATGACCCTGCTGAGGGTAGGCCACGACCAGACATGGATAAAAGGAGGCTCCCCTCCGGCTCTCACCTACCCCGTAAGGCGGCCGCTAACCCCATCAGGAATTTTTAGGAAGAATTTTGTATAGTAACTTATTTTTTACCTATTTTACCGAAAAATAAGCGTAAAAACCTTGATTTTAGTAAAAAATCGGTCTTTTTAGCTTACCATCTCCTCAACCCCCCTCAGGAATTGAAAATTCTACCCCATCAGCTGAAATGCTAGCCCATGTCTAGCCACGAACACGACTGTATAGTTCGGATCGGATATTGCGGTACCGAATACTAATCACAAGAATTCAACCGTTTTAGCTTATTTTCGGCTGATGATATGGTACTTAATGCTACATTTAGAAGCTTTACATTTATGTTACTCTTTTCTATTTTTTGTTTTTAGCTAAATTTTTCGGTTCCAGCTCAAAATCTTTGATCTCTGAACTATCTGCCATGGTAGTTTACTTGGAAGGCCTCTAGGTCAGCGTCCAGGTGCCCTTATTTGTGGAGATATAGATAGATAGATATTTTTGCTGATATCCGATCCGGTTGAAAATTTTGATTGGGTGAGGCCCTAATAGGGGTTTACCTTGTCTTATCTTTCAACAAACCTCCAAACTTGGACTCTACTGTCCCCAGACCTCGCCCACCTGAAGCAGGTTTTCTTTTCTGGGCGCAATCAGTAATGACCGCAACCCCCATATTTCCAGGTTTGACCAGGTGAAGTATAGATTTTGCTAAGTGGCTGACTGATAGATCGGTGGTTGCGGGTTTGTCGATTGAAAGAAATTTAGGGGCCGATGGACGAACTCTCCTCTTCAGAGAACGATTTGGAGGTATTGATCAGTTGCCTCTTCCCTCCTCACTCTAATCACTGCCTTTTGTAGACGGACGAAGAAGAAGAAGAGCAAAGTGAGCCGGAAGTGGGTTCGAGCTCAAATCCGGCGGCTGCAGAGCAGTCGGAAGTGAGGTGTGAGGAGGCAGAGTGCGAGCCCAGCACCAGTGGCTCTGTCTACAGCTACAGTTGCAAGACTGAGTCAGAACTCTCTGCTTCGTTGCCGGCTGCCGGTGCGCGGTTTAGCAAATCGGCCGATGAACGGGAAGAAATTCTTGAGAGCAGAAAACGACAACTGATTGAACAGTGTCGCAGGTCGGTCGGTCTTACTAGTGCCAACCGCGACGACACCACAGTTACCTTACCTTTGGGTTTTGTTTGATTTTTAGTGCACTGTCATAAGCTAAAGCTAAAGTACTCGCATGCCTAGTTGCACGTAGACGTGCGTTAAGGCGTTGCGGTGGCCCTGACACCACCTGGGTCGGTTTTTGCGAGAGGAGTGCCGAAGCATTCTGTGGTTTAGCTTCCCACCGACGGTGGTACCTATTTACCTACTCGCTGTCACCAGCTTTCGGTGGCCTGGGTTGGGCTTTGCTTGCGTCGTCTAATTCCAGTCAGACTGGTTTCGAACCAACTACAACCGCTAGAGATGCAGGGGCCGCCGTGACTCACGGCAGCGAGCTACCCACTGAGCCAACGTGCACTGTCATACCGTCACAAAAGTTGTATCAGTCCGGCGGGTGAAACTGTTCAAATTTCAAGTAGCTTTATTGTTTAAGGAAGTACGTAGCTTCGGAGCGGGGACGAGATTTGCGTTATTTATTTGAACGGTCTTCTTTTGTTGGAGACGCCGACCGGGACCGGTCAGATCTGGTGCGCAACAGACGCACACAGACCAACGATGCACAGTCCTCCCCTACCTAACTGGCCAGCCAGAAGCCAACCTACTTGGGTAATTTTTATCTCAGACTGTCCTTGCTCCTGCTGACTACATAATCTGTGATGTGTCTGTTATTAAGTTAAAAGGCTTTCGTTGTTCTTGCGAACAGTTCTTTCCTGCCTGTCACCTGATAGAGTTTGATAAGGGATAGTGGCGCACGATAAACATGTTTTCAACAAGCCACGGTCGGTACACAGTCTCAACGTGCATAAACAAACAAACAAACAAACAAACAGTCTGCGTTTGCAGAGTTTGACTGACCGCATAGGTGCAATGACCCTTCAAGCCAACTGCCTTCTGCACGGTCGCTACAACAAAATCTAAGAAGCAACGTTTTAATAGAGAAAGAAGACGCATTCCTATCGTTCGTAGCACCGCTAGTAGACAGTGAGAATGCGCGACGGTCTATACAAGTACCAGGAGCCCAAGAAGCTGCGCAGTTTATAAGGGGAGTCCATACTTTTAGCGCCCCAATGAAGCCTGTGCATGCGTCTGTCGTCGTCCAGATCGTAGGACCGATATCGGAACGGGGCGATTGTGTTCGAGCCTCTGAGTTTGGCCGATTCGTATTGGCTGCTGTACTGCCACCTGGTGAGACTGGTCGGCCGCGTTATGTACTTCCAGTTGCCGCGTAAGCTGGAGTCGACGTTGGATCGAAAATAGCTTTGGCTTGGCTGGTGAGTGCGTTGTCGCACCTCGAATTGGGTGGCAGGGGTGGTGACGGCCTGTCGGTAGAACGACTGTCGAATCTGACGGCTGAAGCTGGCCGAGCGCTGGTAGCTGGAGAGTTCGGCCCGCCAGGCGCCGCTCTTCGGCGTGTAGACGTTGTAGGAGGGCACGTAACGTTCTACCGAGCGCTCTCTGTAGCTGAGTGCATTGGACGGAGCCAACGACGAGTAGCTGGCTGAGCGACGCATCCTGCCCATTGTCATCTGGGCTTCTTCCTTGAAGTAGAGAGTGGATGAGGAGGCGGAACGCCAGAGTCGTTGCACTGGGTGGAAGGTCTCTTTCACCACTCCTCTGTACGTATCTTGGGGCTTGGCTTTGTGACTGAACGAGCCGACGCCGCTGCCCACACTGTAGGTGCGCCAGCGTCGCGTGGCTATGTCCACGTCATCTTTTACTACTTTCTTCAGGTCCATTGCTTCGGCTATAATCAGACAGATTTGGTTCCGACAGAAACTAACGTTCTGCGCATACCAGTAAGGCTGGGAGTTCAACAAGCTACACGCATAACAAAGAGAACGAGATCGTGGTGATGATTCGCAGTTGATTACGCAACAAATAACGGAAGGCCGAGGCAGTGGCAGTGCAGAACGGAGTGGCAAGCGGATAAAAAAGCTCAGAGACTGCGCTGAAGAGGGGCTACCTGGGAATACAAACGGCACACAATTTTAGACCCGCCTGCTGGGCTAAGCGCCGGCGCCGGCTGTTACGGCCAAGCCAACCCTGCCATCTGCCTTGTGGCGGCCTTCTGGAGAAGCTGTCAGAATCTGCAAAATCTCTCCTAACTCATGCGATGGCAAATTTAACAGAGTTTCATTAACTTGCAATGCAATGCATTAAGCTTCTCTTTAACCTAGTCTCCGTATCACTAAGTAGAGTGCGAACAATACCTGAAACGCCCAATACCAACACCTGAGACCCCCAATACCCGATACTTGCATAGGGGCCGTCCATACACTACGACGTTCAAATATTCAAAATTTTGGACCCCCCTCCCGACGTTTTGCGACTGTTTTAGCACAACACACCTAAAAATTACGACGTTTTTGGCTGACACCGCCCCCCCCGGACCAAGCTTGGTATTGTGTCCGACATTAGAAAATCTTCTATAAAATCGACACGACATTGTAGAAGCAGTGAAAAAGAAAGTTTTTGATAGTGAACTACCATTTTGGCGATTGGGAACATGAACTGGGTTGAGTTTCCCTTGTAATATGGTTGCGGACAAAAGCTTCCTTTCCTAGGCACCTGAAAAAACGTTGACGTTTTCGACACCCTGGTTTCCGACGTTCAACCGACCACCCCCACCGCCCCTCTCTGAACGTTGTACTTTATGGACGGCCCCATAGCTGGGCCAAAAATTACATTTCAGTGAACAGATACATTCCAGTGGTGTACGCAGGATTTTTTGCACTTTGATTAAAACTTTGAATAGGCCTGGTCGGACCAATTTATAGCCATGGCGAGAAATTTTTGAAAAAATATAAGAAAGCATTTTACGAGCCGGTCTCTGACAGCGTCGACCCTGTCTCCCATGGCCTATTGAGAGTTGAAATTTTGACTTTCACCGATTCCGCCCAAATTTGGTGTGGTAGTAGCATCTGATGAGTAGTTCTATTGCAAAGATTAGGTCGATTCAACGCTCCAGAGTGGAATAATCCGCTCCGGAAATTTTCGCTCCTTAACTATGGGACGAAAAATTTGGAGCCTATTTTCTCGCGAATTAGTGCGAGTTGTGAACTGATATTTGGGGATTTTACTAGTTGCTTCTATGTCTCTGAAACACACTACTTACATGTACAAATTTCGGAAAAAAATTATTTTCGACCCCCTTTGACCCCCTAATACCCTCAAAATACCCCCCAGACTGCGCTTTTTTATTTCAGAACTTTGTAGCGCTATTATTTCTGCATTTATTGGTGTAGCCAAATTTGGCATTTGGGCTGCGGAACAACGTCATTTTTGGCCTCAAACAAATTTTATCCAGTCAGAAAACTGCACAGGTTGACCCAAAAATACAGGAAATTAGTTCCAGCCTTTGATTGAGAAGTCGGATGTTTTAGGTTTCGGTCTCATTTGAAAGAGCGCGCCCTGGCCGATCGAAAAATTGGTCGCCAGCCAAAAACAAACCACACAGTCCGGTACTGAAAGAGTCTATAGTGAGCACATTCAGCACATTGCGCTTTTAAGAGCCAGTTCGCGAGATAATCGACCACGTATGTATGTATGTATGTATGTATGTATGTATGTTGTATGTTGTTGTTGTTGTTGTTGTTGTTGTTGTTGTTGTTGTTGTATGTATGTATTACACAATTTTTGTTTAGACCATTCATTAGAAACTGCAAGGTCACAGACAAAAGAGCAAGCCCAAGAAGGTCTATAAGGTCTAAAAGATCAGTCAAGCAGATCATCCGTCTCTGTTGCACCACAGTTCATCCTCAACAGTTTTGAAGTTCTGATCGGTTATGTATTCATCGCGCTGTACAAAAATGTAGTCATCAGTATCTTGGGGCTGTTCAACATAAAGTTCATCTTCATCCTCAAGGACTAAAGCACAATGGCCAACTAAACCATGATGGACTAGCAATTCATTGAACAAATAGTGGGTTGCTATTACTTTCAGTCCGCTGCCGCTTTTGTACAGGGCCGTTTGGCCTAGCCTCCCCTGCTCATAGACAGAATGAGAAAGAAATCGATACTGTAGAAGCAATCAATAGTCTAGACTAGTGTACTGCAGGACGTGAACCGCTAGAATCTGGCTGGGCTCTGTGTGAGTCTGCACCAAACATTAGGTTCAACTGGAACCAAATGTTCTGGTTATGAAAAGTTTGATGAAGGTCGTGCACAATGAATGAAGCATAATTCCGGGACATTGGCAAAAGAAATGCCTTATGTTCTGGATTATACTGGTAATTACATGCAACTATAGCAGATGAATCTAGCCTGCCACTATAGACAGTAGATGGTTTATAATTACTAATCGTGCATGTATATGTTTCAGATAGCTCTGCACTTCATTTCCAGCCAGATGAGTACCTCACAGAGCAGCAAATTATGTCAAGCTTTTCCCGAAAAGCTCGAAATGGCGGCAGGGGAACCAGGCCAAAAGGCCCTGCACAAAAGCGGCAGCGAACTGAAAGTAATAGCAACCCACTATTTGTTCAATTGCTAGTCCATCATGGTTTAGTTGGCCATTGTGTTTTATTTAGCCCATGAGTGACGATTTTATGTTGAACACCCCAAGATACTGATGACTACTTTTTTACAGCGCGATGAATACATAAACGATGAGAATCAAAACGTAGGATGAACTGTGGGCACGGATGATCGCTTGACTGATCTTTTAGACCTTATAGACCTTCTTGGTTTGCTCTTTTGTCTGTATTGGTCTGTGAACTTGCAGTTTCTAATGAATGGTCTAACCAAAATGCGTAATACATACATACATACATAATACATACATACATACATAAACATACGATGTCGATTTTCTGAACTTTTAAAAACTCAAAAAGAGAAGAAAAGCGCAATGTGCTGAATGTGCTCACTATAGACTCTTTCAGCACCGGACTGTGTGGTTTGTTTTTGGCTGGCGACAAACTGCTCGATCGGCCAGGGCGCGCTCTTTCAAATGAGACCAAAACCTAAAAGATCCGACTTCTCAATCAAAAGCTGGAAGTAAATTCCTGTATTTTTAGGTCAACCTGTGCAGCTTTCTGACTGGATAAAATTTCTTTGAGGCAAAAAATGACGTTGTTCCGCAACCCAAATGCCAAATTTGGCCATACCAATAAATGCAGAAATAATAGCGCTACAAAGTTCTGAAATAAAAAAGCGCAGTCTGGGGGGGGTATTTTGAGGGGTTTTATGGGGTTAAAGAGAGTCGAAAAAAATTTTTTTTCAAAATTTGTAAATCTAAGTAGTGCGTTTGAAAGACATTCAAGCAACTAATAAAAGCCCCAAATATTAATTCGCAACTCGCACTAATTCCCGAGAAAATAAGCTCCAAATTTTTCGTCCCATAGTTAAGGAACGAAAATTTCCGGAGCGCATTATTCCACTCTGGAGCGTTGAATCGAACTAATCTTTGCAGGTCCAGTATAACTCATCAGATGCTACAACCACACCAAATTTGGGCGGAATCGGTGAAAGTCAAAATTTCAACTCTCAATACCAAGGGTCGATCGGCCCAGAGACCGGCTCTTAAGCCATTCTGAGTGTAAAATTAGCAGAAATTATCAGTTTTACTAAATAATGGGTAGTTCAATCGCGTTTCTTAATTTCGTCGAATTCTTTTCCTAACTCGCCGGAAAGAGTGTACCACTAGGGCCCGACTGGATATCCGGAAGCGATCCGGTACCGTATCCGGATATTGGGGTTCCGGATATTAATCACAAGAATTGCACTGTATTTCAGAATTTCTGCCGCAAGTCTGTTTAATACTTGGAACGGCCTGTAGGTAAGCGCCACAGATGCCCATTTGTGGAACGCTCATACGGCAAGGAAAGGGCCATGCAAAACTTATATAATGGCATGAGTACATAGGAGGGCGTTAGCCAAACCATTACTACTTATTACGGTAGAAGGAGTGGTTGGCCATATGTCGTTCTTCTTGCTTGCAGCTTTAAGGTGCAGAAATCACAGAAGTGGCCTTAATTAGTTGAATTTATGTACAGTAAACATACTGTACGTATAGTCTCTATTTGAAGTCATGTTTTACCTTGTTTATTGCTTCTGCCTAAGTACCGTTTTACAGGTGTCTGGCTTTAAAACAGGAGTAAAAGATAGATTGATCGGCTGGCATTTTCTCAATTTCGCTTCCAGCACGATGCAGATGTACATATTCTAGTAAAAACGCCATTTTACTTGGAATGGAATATAAAAATTTGGATTCTGACTTTCGAAAAATATTTTTGATTTGAGATAGCCGAATTATTTTGTAATTAGGGGTCAGGGAAATAGTTATCAGGGGAGAAGGGCGGGGGGGGGGGGGCAAAACACCATTATGTAATAATTTTTGCACGCCCTCGAAAAGACCGTATATTTTTGCTGATATCCGATCCGAATCCGGTTTACCGGATATTGAGTGTGATCCGATCCGAATCCGGATTCTGTTGAAAATCTTGATTCGGACGGGCCCTATGTACCACCCCACAGCCCTGGAACGTACATGTACGATACTGATGATACATTCTGTATCGTTAGAAATGGTACAATTTTTATGTTAGATAAGAACAAGGAAATTAATTACTGCTGTACTACGTAGAAAAGCGGGATACTATAGGAAGTTCTACTAAGTTTTAGTTCATTCGCAAAAACAGCTTCCTAGACAAAATCATAATAATCAACTTTTTCGATTTTTCCTGATTAATTTTTCAGGTTAACATCCATTTTTTCGATTTTGACAGGTCCCAATTAGTATTGGGTATTGGGGACGAAAGCCCCAATACCAGTTCGCTTCGCACTCTATCACTAACCACACCTACAATAACATTACACAGAAATTCTTTGCGTTACTACTGTAGGGGGCAGTAGGCGGCTTTCCTGTCAGGTGGGGGTTACAGAGGGAGGGGTCCAAAATTTCAAAGGCCTCTAAAGCGCCAGGAACTGTGTTTTATCACGTTTTATAATCAGGCTTGGAATCGCATTTTTAAGCTGAAAAATAGCATTTAAAACCTAAAAACAAGCATTAAAGGCTTCTAAAAACACCGATTTGTCTTAGATGTTGCCGGCAGAAACACCGAATTCGGTTTCAAAGCTTTAGTGGATTTTAAACTAAAAATTAGAGTAGGTGAACCAAATTTCGGTCGGAAAACCGACTTTTTACCTCTCACTCTCTACTACGTTGGCGAATAAAATGCCTGTTTCACAGAAAAGTGTCTAAATTCCAAGAGCTAATGTATCCACCGCACTGAACCATTTTGTACAGATCTTCATGATGCGCGAGTAATGTTGTCGTTTTCCTATGGTAGCGCGCTTTTACGCAAAAAAAGTGGACCTAGTTTGAGTCGGTTTGAGCCTCTCGCGCGGCAGCCATTTTTTTGTTAGAATAAGCGATTTTCTTGCGGTAAAAATGTGATAAAAACGAGCAAAAATGTGCTCAAAAAATTGCTTGCAAGAAAAATCGGAGGGGGTCGGAAAAATCGTCTCGGGGGTCCCCATCCGTGGGGTCTGGCCTAAGTCGGGTGGGAGCAGACCCCCTGTTACATGTATGGCCAGTTGAGAAAACCGGTTGCGCAACAGAGAAAACTCAACGTCCGCAATCGGTGAATTGCATAGTGTGCTGTACATTTCCGATCACTTACTCATACTGAGGGAAAACAGTGTCTTGTTCAAGCTAAAGCCTTAACCTAAAACCGGTTCAAAAGGCTAGCACAGACAGCACAAAGATTATTTATTCTGAGCCATGATAGGTAAGTATATATTGCCAGAAGAATTGCATAACTTAGTAGGGAAACGAGCGCCAATAAAGTTCAGATGAAATTCGAGGACAATACTGAATAGATTAGAATGGGCGCACACAACAGCTGAATAATCGAGATCTCTGAGGTTGACATGGGTGCACGATTTTTGACAGAAATACCAGGACAAGAGCACGGACAGTTGACGCACTTTGACTTGACTGACACGTACAGAGCTCTGACCAAAAACAGACTCACCACTGTTAGCAAAACACACAGCACTGGGTAAAGCCTCTTTGTGCGCACCGCTGTCGGCTGCGAAGGAGGGGTTGAGGGCTTCTTGAAAACCATTTGCTCGGTTAGCGACTGTTCCTTCTGGTCGGCTAATAACTTCATTTGCGAATCCAACTCTGTTATCCTGGTCAGCAAAGACGTTTCTCTAGAGCGCAGCCGTTCGTTCTCTGCATTCAGTGCCTTGGTGCGCTGTTGTAATTCGCTTAGGCGCTTCTCATCTGTGTTTCCACCGGACTGGTCCTGCTCTGTTGTGTCTGTATCGATCGTCGGCACCGACGGCGCTGCAACCGCCCGAGGCGTTTGTTCTATTCGCAGGCGAATCCGTTGAACGGCGGACCAGTCGGTCACCGACTTCCACACTTTCTTCCTGTCTCTTTCCTCTCTTGAGACTACCATCGCCTCCACCCTTAGTTTCTGTCTGTCGGCGGAAGGCGCTATCTCTACCAGAACTCTGTGCTTTTCCCCGGGCCGCAGCAGTCCGCTATTTGGTCTGATTGAACAGTGGCTAGGAGATGTGATGCGGAATCGATAGGCCACCCGGCGACCACTCACATTGCTCACGTTCACTTCGGTTTTGCTCTCTACCATAACCAGCGTTCGCGGCTCTACGTTCACTAGCAAGGGCGCTTCGGCTCCTGTCGCTGCTCCATCACTTACCAACTGCTCCGTCTTAGAGATATCTGGCTCGGCAAGACTGCAAACGATCTGCATGCTAAGCACGATTACAGTAGTTGAGGATGGACACTTACAGTTTGTTCTCTGAAGCGGTTGCTGTGCTGCTTAGACTAGGATTAGGATTATGATCGAAGGACAGACGGACTCGTTGAATAGTGGACGGTTGTTCGGAAGCCCACACTTTCTTGCGGTCCTCTTCCTCTGACGACGCCACTTTGGCCTCGCAAATGGTCTTGTGCTGCGTTTCTCGGCTGCTTATCTCTATGCCGACCTGCTGCTTCTCTCCAGGCAAAAGAAATCCACTGTTTGGTCTGATCATACATTGATTTGGTGCCGTCGTTCTGAATCGGTAGGCCACTCGCTCTTTACATGTATTCCTCACAGTCACTTGAGCTCTTCCATTCACCAGACTCACCCTGCTCGGTTCTACACTGACCAACTCTCCTGCGCCTCCTGGGACAGACATAACCGACCCAACTCATAAAACAATACAAATTTGCTTTTTTCTGTTCGCTTGTCTTTTGTATGCGCGTACAGTACGTACGTGACTGAAACTTTCATGCTTTTGTGTTGTGTTGTGCCATAGACGCCATAATTCTGAATGATTTTTCCTGATCTGTGCAAACCGAACTGCAGAAACTTTACCAAAGATACAGATAAAATATGTCCTACTGACTGTACTATATCTCAACAACAGACATTTTATTATTCCAAAGCGAGTGGCAAAAATGAGACGAGTGTGCAGTAAAAGAAAAAGCTACAGTAGCGAATGAGCAAGAATCGTGCCGACCTCCTTATCCAGACCATGACAGACTGTTTCGGGGCCAAAATCCGAATCCAGCCGATGCTCCTTTCCGAACCACTTCTGCACAGCCATCATGGCTGACTGCTTGAGAGTGGGCGGCTGCAGAAAGATGGTGGTGAGCATCTGATACGCTCTGTCAGTGGCAAACACGTTGCTCTCTCCAAACATCACCTTTCCGAGGGTCGGGGGCAACTGAGCGAAAGCGCTCACCAAGCAAAACTCCCCTTCAAACTTGAGCTCATAGACCAGCGAGCCATCGCACATCTTCTCGTAGTTGTTGTACCTACTGAAGCAGCATTCCAGCAACACCCTGCCGTTTAGATTGTGCAAGCGCGGCTCGAGCTTAAAGCAAATTTCCGGCAAGAAGCAGTAGTGACGCCAGCTGGGGTGTTTGGCTCTCGTATCCAACGCGTAGACACCAGTCAGGTGCCCCCTGTCGAAGTGGCCCTCCAAAATATAGATGCACTCCCCTGCCACAGTGAACCAGTCTCTGCGCACCGGATACCTGTCCCAGACTGGCATCTGCGTCACCGACAGTAGGCCTTGCAACAACCAAAAGCACAGCTCTCCCCAACCGTAGGTTACCGCCACCCACCCAGTCGAGCTTGGAAACACGTAGTCGACCCGCGGATCCGATTTGGCAGAGATGTCGAAGTCAGCTTCCCACAAATACTGTCCATCCACCGCCGCACAGTAGAAATGAAACCGGAAATCGGCACTGATATGGCCGACCGCCAGCTCTCCCTTGTGTTCGTCGAAATTGGACGAATAGAACAGCGGTTGAAGCTTGTCGTCTGAGTAGAACGGAGAACAGAAAGTAGTGCGTGGGAAAGAAGTGATAGAGCGGACGCGTGAAGCTGTCAGCAGGTCGACGGCACACACCTGCACGGATTGAGCGGTTTCGTGCGTGAAGTAGAACTCCTGCAGAGTCTCGCTCACACCACACACTTGATCGACCACTGGCAACAGCAGGTGGTGATAGAACGGACATTTGCTGAAATGAACGTACCGTACTGGTGCACACTCACACCACTCACCCAAACTGGAGAATCTGTTCGACGCGGAATCGCACCGAGATGTCAAGAACAGACAGTCCTCTGAGCACAGCTTGAACTTGTTGGCTTGTGAATTGAGTCCAGTAAGCGCCCCCATCCAACAGATGCGCGTTTGACTTGGGAGTGATGAGGTGCGGTCCCTTGAAGTGGTTGCAGGACGGCGCTTTGGGATGGGCCGCCGAGCGGATGGTGTAGTTTGCCTGAATGATGCATCTGATCGGGTCTTTGACAGTTTGATCGAAGCCCAGACGACAGAACAAACCGAGACCGGCCGACCGGCAGATTACCAGCGTCCAACGCAGACCTCCCAACTGCACAGAGTAGCTTCTGAGCGACGGAACACTTCTAACAAACGACGCCCAATTGCCCACTCGAACTCCAATCGTCCGCTGGCCGGTAGGCATGCTCGTGTGAAGATAGAAAAAACTGTAGAAACAAAACACACGGTTAGAACAAATCAAACAATGAATTACTGTTACTTTCTCAGAGAATAAAAATTACTGCCGTTTGTGTTGGTAGCCGCATTTCATAAAACAGTCTGGAGCATTGCATTCTGTCGTTTGTCGCTATCATGGCTGATGACCTACGTACGCTGTTCCGTTCCAATCAGCGATCGTCTCAGATTACTGTAACTGCCACTTGAAACATTCACAGCCTGTTTATACGTTAGCGTATAACCCGGCCGCCCGTATAAGTCCCCCCGGTGCCGGTGTCATCCTAGCGGCCAGTACAACCCCGCTGATTGACAGGCGGGCTTATACAGTCTGGCACTTAACGGCCTTAACGTGGAACTCAAAAACAAACAAACAATGTGAGAAAATTGGGACCTGGGCTAATCTTGTCCGGAAGGCGAATATCCGGATTAACGACACACAACCGTACATAATTATGGGGAAGATCTGTTAATACGGCACTCACTTACACACGTGACGTTTCATGCAAATTTTTGTCGTGTCACCTGACTGTGTTTGTACTGTTGGACTGTTGGTTGTACGGGCTGCGTGCGTTTGAAGTTGTTTACTATCCAGTGTATTTATTGTATTTGTCAATTGACCGCATTCAACTAGAGATGCCAAAACTGACTTGTAACGGCTTTTCCATGTTTGCCCAACACGTGCGATTGAGGTAGGTTGAAGGTTCGGCGTTCTAATCTGTCATCTGCGCTTTACAGACTGGAATCCGAGCTGGGCCGCAAGTTCAACGGCATGGACGAACATTTGATTCAGGCGGCCACACCACTTTGGGATCAACTGAGTTTGGAGGAGAAACACGTCTGTCAACTCTATCACCGACTGCATCGCATGCACCGACCGACTTGTGTTTCAGATGTGGAAGAACCGGGCCAAATCATACAAACGAACGGACGAGTTTCTGGAACGCAAGCGGGCAGTGCGCGGCAAGAAGTCGCCGGTGCCTCGCAGTCGGAAGGAGAAGGAGGACGACCAGTACTACCCCGACAGTCAGGAGTTTCCGGACGACGCAGACCTCGGTGTGCCCATCGCTCCCATGCCGGCGCATCAAACCTCTACCGGTACTGCAAAGTCTGTCTGCTACGATAAAACCTGCGCACATCAGTCGGTTGCAGCCGGTGATCTGCTTATTTTCGACGACGAGACGGGAAGCCCGCAGTGGGAACAGAAGCGGATGCAGGACAAGCACAAGCTGGCCGATTTCTTTCTGAACGCCAGCGGAGGCACTCTGGATGATGTCAAGGTACTGTACTCCTCTGGCTGACTGGCGGCTAGTGCAGTGTTCTCTTTCAGCGCTGTCGTTTTCTAATCATGTCAGTGCAGACCTACGGAAAGCTGACATCCGATTTGTGCGTGCCTGCCGAGTTGGCCATCTGCGAATTCAACCTGAAATACGGAATCGTCGACGATGTTTGTAGAGATGCAGTCAGTCTTGCCGTTAGAAGAGACCGGTTTCAGTACATCGCCTTACTTGGCCCGTGGAAGCTGGGCTACAATCTCACGCAGCGAGCCGAGTTCAACGCCAGAGACACGCACAACATTCCGTTGAGTGGCTGCGGGACGCAGGTGCAGGAGTACACGCAGAGTGTGGTGCAGGTTCTGAAGGAAATCTTGGGGCGCACCGAGCCAGGAATCGCTAGAAACCAAGGCGTCGCTGTGGGACTCTACAAAGACGGCATTTTCGAATTCGAGAGCGACACTGTAATCTTAGCAGAAGATTTGTACGAGTGCCATTTGATTTTGTCTCAGGAAGAGAAGCACAGCCAAGATTCGGAGTGGATGGTGGAGGCGAAATCGTTGGACAACAGAACCAAACGACCGAAAGGTCTAGACGAAGCACGGTCGTTGACTCTGTTAAGGACCGGCGGTTTTCAGGAATGCACCGTTTTCCGCCGCTTCCGGGCGATTTGAGCGGACGACGCTGGATCATCTGTCTGGAGTCGGAGGTGGAGAGTCTGATGCTGAGTGTGCGTCACTTGATGTTGACTGAGAAAATGGATTACGAAGGTGTGCCCGCTCCGCCCGCCCCTCACTCGTCGCCTTCTTTTAGGCTTCCCCACCAAGCCGGAGCGGTATATTTTTCTGGACACTCTGATCGAATCGCTGGCTCAGTTCGTGGGCGCCAGACCTGTCGAAGACTACAAAACCTGTCTGGAAGCGCTGCAGCAACCTCACAACAAACAGGTACACACAGTAGTCTGAAGTATGCACTACGGTGCTAGCGTACGTACGTACGTAGAGAGACGTTGGAAGTAAAGTGAGGGTTGCAGCTGAGCACGCCGTGGGACAGTCAGCCGGAGATGCTGTGCAGTTTCCACCGCCCGACCTTCAACAACTACTGCGCAGTGTCGACAGCGAGACGCGCCTGCTTCACGGTCTTCCACGCTCTGCACAGCGCTTACAACTTGCCGTTTGACCAATGAAACACCTTCCACTGGCTTCTAGGTTTTACTTGCTCTCCACTGACTCTTTTGTTTTGATTATTGCTCGATGTAATTTTTATCTTGCCCGCTCAAACTGCCACTTAAACGATGATATTATGTGTTGAGTTGTGATCGGTCATAAAGACGCTGTTTTGGGCTTTTTCCATACTGCTCGTTCGTTTATTTGTCTGGTCGCTAATCAATCTGAGTTGTGTCGGTGTCGCTGAACTGATTATTTGTACGTATCAGAGGAAATAAACCACTTTGCCTGGTTTGGTACAACTTCGGCTTAAATCAGAGTGGCTTTTGCTTTGTTTGATCGCATTTGTACAATGGCAGATACAGTACAATAGTGACGCTGTTAAGCGGTCATCATAACTGGCTTTGCTTGCTAGCCGACCAATTCAGGTCTGGTTTGTTTTGTTAAAATGGAAAACATCTGCTCAATTTTAATCTCGAAGCCCAATTTAGCCGGGGAGTATTTTGAAAATTTGCGTGCCGGTGCCTAGTTTAAGTGAGACTGAGAGCTATCAGATACAATGTACAGCATGGGATTGGATTACGATATCATTATAGCTGTTGTAGCGTGAATAAAGGCCGTTGCTGCAAAAAGCGTTGATATTGTATTGTACACAAATAGCTGCAGTGACTGGTGCACTGCTCTAATCTGCCTGCCTTGTGTGCGTACGCACCTACAGCGTATGACAAATTCGAATTTTATCAAACGTTCTGCCATTGAAAATGGTTCTTCCACTGAACAGGATTAACGATTTCGGTAAGTTTAAAAAGCAGAATTCAGGCTGTTTGACATTGATAAGTTTGGACAAATTCGACACAAATTGGATTTTTTCTTAACTACTGAAAATCGTTTTTGTGGATTTTTCCGTGTTCCTGATTGTTGTGAAAAAACGACGAAAGGGTTTCAATCGGTTTTTAGTACAGTAGACTTCAGACTTTCGAATGATACACGAACTGGCTCTCTGCTATTTGCCGTTAACCCCACAAACGGTGTTGAAGTTTCTGAAACCCTTAATTTTACCATTTCAGTATTTTATTTTGTTGTATGAAACGCTTGCAATTATAGTTTTTCGCATTAATTTAGCTGTACTACGGATATTCACAGCCTTCTCGTAGATTTTAAACAATCAAGTGGGTTGCATCTTCATAACTCGCGCCATAGAAAATCAGCCCCCCAAAATCCCAAAAATACGACCAAATGCTAAATATGTAGGTACTAAACTGCGCGGCTCACACACCTGACTGTTATAAACCCGAATTTCTCTAATTATTCATGAAATCAAGTGCGATTTTTTGCGTAATTTATCGCATCCGATCATGATATCGATGTTTTAGTATAAACTTTTTCTTGAGCGCGAGTTATTCAAATCTGTTGCCCATAACTAAAAATGGTACCAAGTGCGCCATAGAAAAGTCCTTCGCAAGCGGATGTTACTAAATGCAATTTCTCTAATTTTTCGTGTAATCGAATGCGGTTTCTTGCCTGAATTGTCATATGCGGTCATGCTATCGGCCGTTTTAGGGTATCTTCGTTGTCATAGCGCGAATTATTAAAAATGGTTTCCCATACCTAGGCGGTTGTTTTTGGATAGGGCTACTGCCCCATTAAAAGGCGTTGAATAGGGTAAAGGGTATCATGAGCTGTGCGAAAGGGTAGCAACCATGCTCCCGTCCCGGCCCGGGTGGTCTGAGAATTGTGTCCAACCCGGTCCGGGGCCCCTCAATTTTGCCTTGCCTAATTATTGAAAATTTGGTATGAATTTTGGAATTAAAAATTAATGCTAATCCCTTGAAAATTGAGATTTTGAACTAGCGTTACGAGCTCAAAACCACAGTTTCTGTACTAAGGTGGGGTGCAAAACTACGAGGGGTATTGGGGGATTGCAATCTATATTACTGAAGTAAAAGTTTACATATTTTTTTGGCAATTCGGTTTCTTTGAGCCGTTCGCACCGGCTGGTAACGCTGTGGGCGCTGAATTTACCGCATTTGGCAGAACTCTTTCAGCTGTGATTACTTCTTCAATATGTTTCTTGCTTTCGCTCACATCTCTTCTGGCCAACTCCGAATCGCCATGCCGAAATACTATCCAAAAAATCGGCCGATTCAGTTGTGAAATCAATGAAACTGACGATTTTCCTTCAGATTGCAACGATTTCAACTCTTCATCAAGTTGTGATACTTCTTCAATATGCTTCTTGGTTTCACTACATCTCTTTTGGCCAACTGCGAATATACTCGGTAAATGGGTACCACCGTCGGGTGGGAAGCTAAAGGGAGTCTGTGCGCACGGCCGGTCCCGCCACAGAATGCTTCGGCACTCCTCTCCCAAAAAACCGACCCAGTTGGTGATAGGGCCACCTGCAACGCCTAACGGACGTCTAATTGCAACTGCACATGCGAATACTTTTTTGGTAAAGTTTCTGCAGTTCGGTTTGCACAGATCAGGAAAATCATTCAGCATTATGGCGTCTATGCCAAGCACAACGCAAAAGCATGAAAGTTTCAGTCACGTACGTACTGTACGCGCATACAAAAGACAAGCGAACAGAAAAAAAGCAGATTTGTATTGTTTTATGAGTTGGGTCGGTTATGTCTGTCCCAGGAGGCGCAGGAGAGTTGGTCAGTGTAGGAACCGAGCAGGGTGAGTCTGGTGAATGGAAGAGCTCAAGTGACTGTTAGGAATACATGTAAAGAGCGAGTGGCCTACCGATTCAGAACGACGGCACCAAATCAATGTATGATCAGACCAAACAGCGGATTTCTTTTGCCTGGAGAGAAGCAGCAGGTCGGCATAGAGATAAGCAGCCGAGAAACGCAGCACAAGACCATTTGCGAGGCCAAAGTGGCGTCGTCAGAGGAAGAGGACCGCAAGAAAGTGTGGGCTTCCGAACAGCCGTCCACTATTCAACGAGTCCGTCTGTCCTTCGATCATAATCCTAATCCTAGTCTCAGCAGCACAGCAACCGCCTCAGAGAACAAACTGTAAGTGTCCATCCTCAACTACTGTGATCGTGCTTAGCATGCAGATCGTCTGCAGTCTTGCCGAGCTGCAGATATCTCTAAGACGGAGCAGTTGGTAAGTGATTGAGCAATGAAGGAGCCGAAGCGCCCTTGCTAGTGAACGTAGAGCCGCGAACGCTGGTTATGGTAGAGGGCAAAACCGGAGGTGAACGTGAGCAATGTGAGTGGTCACCGGGTGGCCTATCGATTACCCATCATCTCCTAGCCACTGTTCGATCAGACCAAACAGCGGACTAAGCTGCGGCCCTGAGAAATGCGCAGAGTTCTGGTGGAGATAGCGCCTTCCGCCGATAGACAGGAAGTAAGGGTGGAGGCGATGGTAGTATCGAGAGAGGAATGAGACAGTAGGGACAGTGGGGAAGCCGGTGACCGACTGGTCTGCCGTTCAACACGATTCGCCTGCGAAGCGAACAAACGCCTCGGGCGGTTGCGGCGCCGTCGATGCCGACGATCGATGCAGACACTGCAGAGCAGGACCAGTCCAGTGGAGCCACATGCGCGAGAAGCGCCTAGGCGAATTACAACAGCGCACCAAGGCACTGAATGCAGAGAACGAACGGCTGCGCTCTAGAGAAACGTTTTTGCTAACCAGGATAACGGAGTTGGATTCGCAAATGAAGTTATCAGCCGACGAAAAAGGAACAGTCGCTAACCGGAGCAAATGGTTTTCAAAAAGCCCCTCAACCCCTCCTTCGCAGCCGACAAGCAGTGCACACAAAGAGGCTTTGCCCAGTGCTGTGTGTTTTGCGAAGCACAGTGGTGAGAGTCTGTTTTTGGTCCGAGCTCTCTACGTGTCAGTCAAGTCAAAGTGCGTCAACTGTCCCTGCTCTTATCCTGGTATTTCTGTCGTAACCGAAATCGTGCGTCCATGTCAACCTCAGAGATCTCGATTATTCAGCTGTTGTGTGCGCCCATTCTAATCTATTCAGTATTGTCTTCGAATTTCATCTGAACTTTATTGGCACTCAGGTTCCCTACTACGTTATGCAATTCTTCTGGCGAAGATATACTTACCTATCATGATTCAGAATAAATAATCTTTGTGCTGTCTGTGCAACAAGGGGAGTTCCCAAGAAACGACGCAAGGCGATTTTGGGGGGAGGGGAGGTACGAAAAATCAGATTTTGGAACGATGTCGTTTATGAATATCGGTAAGTAATCGGAAATGTACAGTACACTATCATATTAC
>JASANB010003996.1:0-20655 GCA_030248155.1 Sabatieria punctata
CCCAGGCGATGTCGTCGATGCGGTAGGTTTTGTTGTTGTAACTAAAGAATAAAATGCATCTACGTACAGAGTGGTCAGACGTACCGCGTCAGCACACTGACTCCGATCAACTGTTGCATGCAGCGTTCCTGGAAGCGCTCTGGACTCTGTTTGTACAGCTGCCTCATCATGTCCAGCACACTGTCCGTTCGCAGTAGTTTGTGCGCCATCTCGCAACACAGCAGCAGCCGCTCCTCGTGCACACGCAAGGCAGACACGTAACCGGGCCAGATCTCCATTCTGCAGCAACTGATGCACTGCAACTCGTCTATACATGCACACCACTACCTGTGCTTTTCTATCTCAGCCGATTGGTCGGGGTTGAAGAAGTAGCGGCCGAACTGTTTCAAGTCCAATTCTTGATAGGCCCTCCAATCAAACAAATGCATGTGTATGAAAAACCCAGATTCGATTCTATGATTCCATGTGACGGGGGGTCGACCCTACGATCAGACCCGAGGGTCCATTTCGCTGCCCCGTATGAAATGAAATCGAACAAGTCGAACTTACCACCTACCCGAGGCTTTAATCAGCCTCAGTAGGTCCCTAATAGATAATTCACTCAGTTCCTGGGTGGTGAAATACCTTCGCCCCAAGAACCTATGCCTACACCCAGCCAAAGCGTCACATTGTGCCTTATATCTCCGTTGAGCACACCTATACTCCTCCCAGTCCTGAACGGCCCGAGTGAGTAGTGCCCCTCGCAACTTCCTTCTACATTCACTTCGTAGTACCGATAGTTGCCGGTTCCACCAAGCGACCCCAGTCCCAGTCCTAACTCGCTTTAGCGGGCAGGCCCCTTCAAATGAGTTCAAAATACTCCATTGGAAAAAACTCACTTCCTCTTCTAATCCTTGTACGTCCCGGATGTTCACCTGACGGTCGCCCAGTTTACGTCTTAGGTTGTCTTTATAGACGCCCCAGTCCGTAGAACGCGGGTACCTCCGATATTCAGCAGGTGGTGCTCTTTCCAGGCGTATCTGAAAATAAATGTGTCTATGGTCAGATAGTGAACCTTCCCGCGCCACACGCCATTCTAAAATATCCATTGCAATGCATGGAGACACTAATGCAAGATCTATAACAGAAAGACCCCTACCTATATAGGTGGGTTCATGACCCCTGTTATTGATTTCTAAAATAATGAGAGGCAATGATATACTCCAGAAGGTGATGGCCTCGGGCATTTATATCCCGACATCCCCCAAACTGTATGATGTGCAAGTGAAGAGCGTGCGTACGTAGTGCGTCGTTCGTGCGTGGTGGCGCCTGGCTGCCTGCGCTCCGCCAAGGATAACGAAAATACTGGATGTTGCACTTCAAGTTGGGCGCCGAAATTGCTGTACGGCGGTCGCCCAGGTCATTATTCTAAGACCGCGCGGGCTCGTCTCAAAAAGAAAGAAAAAGAAGAGAACGAATGAATTGGATGAAAGAATTGTGTTGTTTTAACACCATTTTGCTGCTTTTTTCAATGAATAATAATGATGTTTTCGTAGTTAATTAGTAGTAGAAAGAGTTAATTCATTTTGTCGTTTGTCCGCTGATTGATAGTCGGTTGGACTTGCGCGTAGCTGTAGGATAGGGTAGGCCTATCCTCCACCAATTATCCACCGTATAGCGGAGATTTCTTTAAAAATGTTACCCCTAAGCCTAAGCCGAAGCCCGAGGCTAAAAGTTAGTTTTGTCGGCAGTAGGGATGGGACTGGAAAAAATAGGTATACCGTATAGCATTTTCGATACCGTATAATACCATACGATACCGTATAGTACGCCCCAATAAGCGAGAAACTCTTTAGTTAAATTCATACATGTAACAGGTCATCCGCCAAAGGGGGAGTTGGGTTGTAAGGGTGTCTGGCGCCGGCCGTGGGGGTCTGAGCCAAAATTTTTGGGAGGGGGTTTCGGCACTAAAAGACGCTCAAAAATCGAAAAAATCGCGTAGCTATAGGGTAGGGTAGGCCTATCCTCCACCAATTATCCACCGTACGGCGGAGATTTCTTTAAAAGTGTTACCCCTAAGCCGAAGCCCGAGGCTAAATGGTTTTGTCGGCAGTAGGGATGGAACCGGAAAAAATAGAATCGCTAGTTTGGGCTAAAAAGTGCTGTTTTGCATGCGATTTTGGCAATTTTTGTGTCTGATTTTGTAAAAAATTTCAAAAATTTGCTCAAAAATTTACTTGCCAGAAAAATCGGAGGGGGTGTCGGCGAAATCGCCTCGGGGTGGGGGTCCCTATCCGGGGGGGTCTGGCCTAAGTCGGGTGGTGGGCAGACCCCCCTGTTACATGTATGGTTAAGTTGCAATATGCAGAAATCATGTAGATTCGAGAATAATTATTACTGAGAGCAAAACATACATGGGCCGGGGGGTAAGGGGGTATACCCCTCATCTCGGCCGGCCATAACCCCCTCCCCGCCGCCCTCCTCGAAAATGTTCGATATTTAAGGCAAAATAGTCGTTTTTTGGACTTTTTACGGGCGCCCCGGTCGGCTCTCGGTCTCCAGACCCCTCCGGATTTTTCCGGCCCATGTATGGAATAAAAAGAAGAAAAAGAAAAGAACGAATAAATTCTTGTTATGACAAAATCTTGCTGGTATTCGATCCGATGTGACGGGGAGCCGTACGATGTACAGCCCTACGATCAGACCTGCGCGGTCCATTTCGCGACCCCTGATATCGTAATCTCGAACGCTGTGCCCTTCTTTCACTGCCAAGCCACTCCTAGCCATGCTGTTGGGTGCCAGTGACTAAAAGGGTGCCTGGCGTGGTGACGTCATGGCGCTGTCAGATCCCAACGGCCGCCCGGCGGTATGCGCTAAACCGGTATAGGCCTTATTGCTGGTTTCTCAAACAGCTCCTGCCCTCGTTGATCTTATTTTCCTCCAACACAAGCATGCTTTGGGGAGCGGCTTTCGGTGCAAGGCAGATCCAGTTGGTTTCCATCATTCGCAGCGTATTAAAAAATTTGCCCCTAAGCCTAAGCCAAAGTCTGAAGCCAAAAGTTGGGTTTGTCGGTGGGTGGGCCGATGGGCCTATTCCAATTATCCGAAATGCTAGTTGGTGATTGTTAAGTTTGAAGAGTAAGTAGGTATTTGCGCGCGATTGTCGGTTGGTTGGCTTTTTTATTATTTTGTCAAGTTAAAGTTTTATACTGTTTCAGCTCACCACTTAGCATGCCTCACAGCTGCTGCATTTTTGACTGTAAAAACGGCTACGGGTCCACGATACAAAAGGCATTTCGTTCTACAGTTTTCCATCTGAAACTACTGATATGGACCTGCGACGAAAGCCCAAAGAACTCAGCCGGCGGCTACTCAAGCCTGACGCAGTGCCGGATATTTTCCCTCCCAGTTATGAGCGCTGCAAGAAAGAACCCCCCTCAAAGAAGCGAGGCACGGTAGCAACGGTCGAAGCGCGTCATGCAGCTGAAGAATCTCAGATTCAGCAACAGATTAGTGCGTTGCTGTAGTCTGATGAAGTGAAATCGCTGGACCACATTGAATCATTTTCAGGTATAGGTAAGAAACCACCTTTAGTTTTGATTGCACTTGCAATTTAGCTAATTTTCTTTCAGAACTGAAGAGCAAATTCCGCAAGAATACTCGCCATCTCTCTTTTTGAGTTTTCTTAATGTTTGCTGGATGAAGTAAAGAAATTGGGAGTGGATGGACTATGGTCAGCAAGTGATTTCAACGCGGCCAAAGAGCTTTCCTCAACACTCTCTACTGCACTGGCTCAGAGTCCGCCGGAAGTATCGTGTTCGGATGCAAACATTATCTTCTACGTCACCGGCGCTCTCATCCGCTCTCTGCTCAGACAGGCCAGGAACTGCTCCGACTGCGGCCAGTTTCTGCTTGAGAACAGTAAGTCGGACTCTGTTCTGCCTATGCTTGATATCGAGGGTGAAGTGTCGGAGCTTTTTTGGAGCAAATCAATCGTGGAGGACTCTGTGTTCCTAGTAGCTTAGCATTTGGCATTTCTCTGAAAACCTGGTTTGTGTTCACTTACATTGAAGGCGATTCTGAACTGAGAAATTGGTTTTTGCAGCTCAAAAATGTGCGCTCTGTGATTGTTGAAACTGTACTGTTGTTAACTAGACGAAGACAGGAGTTTTCAGGATATTCTAGTTACTGAGGTAGTATGTGAGCGCGGCCATCAGTTTGGTCGAATTCTGGTCACTAAGTTCACAAACTGTATGTTCAAAATTTTGGTGAAGCGCTTGTCCAAAACCTAGTGCGAGATCAAAAGCTTTAAAATTAAGTGGTAATCGTTAATCTGTTAATGTGCTGAATCTTTGGCTTGATCTGTAATGCTTGTTTATGTCGTTTCTGCACTTTAATGTGTGTTTTGCAGGATTTTATTGAGAAAGTATCGATAAAAGTGTCTATAGGTTGTTTATTAGTTCATTTACTGACGTACTACAGCGTGAATCGCGGAAATTTCGATTTTTGACTTGGGCTACTCTCGTACACGGCCGTAATGTAGTGCGTCATCCAGTATTTTCGTTATCCTTGGCTCTAGAGATGCAACCGTAAACCGGTATTATCCGGTATATACCGGATTATCCGGTATTTTTTTGGGTCTATTCACTATCCGGTATTCATAATACCGGATAATACCGGATATTTTAGATGGTAGGTGTACAGCTCTGCAACTGTTCCATCCATGTAGTATTGTGTGTTTTTAACTGAAATCACTTAAGCTCCGTTTGTAAACAGTCAGTTTCTCGTTTACTCTGCATAATGACCAGGGATAGTTTACTACCGGTACAACATAACAGCTACACCAGTGCTACTTGTACTAAATAACTCCACCATACTGTCTCTTAAACACGCGGAAAGTTCAAAATTTCAGATTTGTTTTGATTGACAGCAACTTTTCAGCCTTATCCATACATGTAACAGGGGGGGGTCTGGGGGGGGTGTGCCCCCCACCCCAAATAGGCCAGACCCCCCCCCCCGGATGGGGACCCCCCCCCCCCCCCGAGACGATTTCACCGACCCCCCCCCTCCGATTTTTCTGGCAAGTAAATTTTCGAGCAAATTTTTGCAATTTTTTACAATTTCACACACAAAAATTGCCAAAATCGCCTGCAAAACAGCACTTTTTAGCTGTATTTCAGCCCAAATTAGCGATTTTTGGCAATTTTTAGCCAAAAAATTGCGATTTTTTCGATTTTTGAGCGTTTTTTAGTGCCCACCCCCTCCCCCAAAATTTTGGCTCAGACCCCCCCCGGCCGGCGCCAGACCCCCCCCAACCCCCCCTCCCCCCATCGGCGGGTGACCTGTTACATGTATGGCCTTATCTAGCCTGTAGCCAACCGGCTTCTTCTCTCATCATAGATGTTCTGTTGCACTATAGGGTCAGGCACCTCATCATTAATGTACTGTCTGTACTGATCTTTGTCACGTCTCAGATAATTAATCATCGAACCAGTGCACTGATCCTTTCCTCTTGAGATAACGCGTTCGTCAACATTAAAAATAGAGTGTCTGTCCATCCTCCGTTTCAGCGAAAAAACGCCAAATTTTACCTCTTTTCTCTTTCGGCATAACGATTTACTGTTTACATAATCAACTAAACCAGTTTTAGCAATAAAAAATGAAGAAATTCGACCTTTTCTTGAAGAAAAAAGAAATTTCTATCTAACTTTGATTCCTATTTGCTACACACCTGACGATTCTAAATTATCCGGTATTATCCGGTATTACCCGGTATCCGGTCTTCTGAAAAATTATCCGGTATACGGTATCCGGTATTTTATTTTACGGTTGCATCTCTACTTGGCTCCGCCCGCCCGCTTTTCGTCGCTCCGGCCGGTGGACCAGCTGAGTGTTGTTGTTGATTGCTCTGTTTGCCTGCTGTTGTTTTACTGAAGAGAAGAAAGGAGAGTTGCCGAGCTTTATAACTACTGGTTGCTTTCGCTTGCTAGCGATGGTGTTTGAGAGTTTGGTTGCCGATTTGCTGAACCGTTTTCTTGGTGATTATGTTGAAAATCTGGATGCTTCGCAATTCAGTATTGGCTTTCTGGGTGGAGACGTCCAGTTGAACGATCTGAATATAAAAATCACTGCTCTGGTTGGTGTTTTCATTTTTGCTGTCTTCATCTTGAGTAGGTACGATGCAGGTTAGGTTACACCACTTCAGCATTAATTTCATAGCTATTTAATATTACGTAGCCTGGCCTTCTTCCTGCACGGCATTCCTGCAGTTTACCTACCTAACTAAAATCATACAGTGCCCTATGTACCTACCACTTGGTGTGGAAACGTTTCGTGAGCATCAATGGACTACAAAAATGGTAAGTATGAGTTACTGTAACTACCGTATCCCGGGTTACGGTATTTTCAAAAATCGGTCTATTTCGCTCGTTTCTTAACGGATTTTAAATGGGTTTTCGTTGGAAGAGCGGCTTTCATACATGCTGAATCGATTGTGCACCCCAAGGAACGATTACTGCAATCACCGTAGCCCGGGTTTCTGTACAATGTATTTGCTAAAATTCGGCCATTATGCTAGTTTTTTAACGGATTTTGACCGGATTTTCGTGAAATAGGGGCTGTATCGGTTGCACACCCTGCCGGACCGATTACTGTAGCTGCCGTATCCCTAGGGGTATTTTTATATTTGGAAAACAGGCCCCGAGGCGTGCCCTATGCTGTTGTAGTGATCGATCATTAGACTCGTCAGGCGAAGGACTTTCAAATGATAGCATGACAATTTTGGACGCTTTTGAAATTTTTTAGTTTTGCCAGAAAATAATTAATAATCGATATTTATCGATAAAATTTGTTAATTTATAATTAATTATGATAGTTAAAAACATCAAAACCGTCCAACATTGTCATGTTATCGTTTGAAAGTCCTTCGCCTGACGAGTCTAATGATCACTACATCAGCATAGGGCACGCTCCGAAGGGCCTGTTTTCCAAATACGTATACATATAAGGGATACAGCAGCTGCGGGTTACGGTAATTGCTGTAATCGTTCCGAAGGGGTGTACAATCGATTCAGCGTGTTCAATCCGAAAGCCCCTCTTCCAACGAAAACCCGTTTAAAATCCAATAAGAAATAGACCGATTTTTGAAAATACCGTAACCCGGGATACGGTAGTTACAGTAACCCATACTTACCATTTTTGTGCTTTCCACTGATGCTGAAGAAACGTTTCCACACCAAGGATATGGTACACGGGCACTGTACGATTTTAGGTAGGTAAACTGCAGGAATGCCACTACGACTACCTCGAGAGTAATTTACGAAATTTAGCGTAGGTAGGTGGACCTAATTTGGGCCGGATAACCGACTTTTTCCATTCTCACTCTCTACTACTATGACATAAAAAGTGCCGAAATTCAAGGGCTATCTACGCACCATAAGCTGTGAACCAAACCGAACTGTGTATGAAGCGTTTCAACACTACGCAGACTTTTATAGGATGATTTGGATCTACCTGTTAAGCTAAAGTTCGGGTACCTATCGAAGTTGGTGCTGAAGATCCCGTTCAAGAAGATGTACACCGAACCTGTGATCGCTGCATTGGACGGTCTTTACGTGCTGTTGGTGCCCAATTTAGGTAAGATAAAAAGAAGTTTGTGCGCTTATATGAAAACAGTTTAACGATGTTTTTTTTTTGTATTTCTCGCCCTGGCCATCAGCGATTAGCTGTTGATATCAGGCCAACATACGCACCTTTTTGTATGGCAGAGTGGGACGTTACCTACGAAAAGATCTTTCTCACATCTTGATAAGGGAAAGAAGTTAGTAGAGGGTGGGGTAGGAATAGGAAGGAGCTGTAAAGTGGCTTGGAACGAGAGCTTGTCCATCTGGTAGTCCCTGACGTCTCAACCCACTGGAGCAAGCGGGGTAGCATCGGTGGTGAAACCAACTTCATTACTGGAACCAGACAACAATTGGAGCAGCGGATAGTGAGAATCGGGGCTGAAAAGCGTTATAGAGAGCGAGCGAAGCTGTGGTTGTGGTGAGCAGGCCGGCGAATGGCAGAGAGGAAAGCCACATCAGGGATCTAGTCGCTGAGTCGATAGCGCAGCTTGGCAGCCCAGCATCAAAGGTTGTAGCACTTCTAGCTGAGAATATGCAGAAAAGAAGCATCGGAGCTGTAAGAGAAAATTAGGTGGGGGTAAAGGGCTCACACACTCAGGAAGTGATAAAGCAAGTGTGGCTTCAAGATCTTCAGCACTCTAAACCATACATCAATAATGCGAATGTTGAAAGGGGCTTGAGCGACCCTTGCGAGGTTGCTGGGACAGTTTATGCAGAAGGTGACTGCACACCACATACCCCGGAAGGTAAGTCCCCAGTGGCTTTGATCAGATCCTGAGCTATGAGCAAGATAATAATAGAGTGAAGATTTTGGAAGAAAGAGTGAGTATGAATGGTTTAGTCGAAAGTGTGAGTGGGCGTTAGCAGTAAAGTAGCTTTGGCGTGCAGGGCAAGCCAAGCCTACCTTACTCCCCCCTCCGCGGCGGGGACGCCCCCACTCGTGGGAGGGTTTAACGATGTTGTAGGTGTGAAGTACAACGAAGAAAAGGAAAAGAAACGAAACTACGAGAAAACGCAAGCAGAATTGGCCACCTTGGAAGCAGCGCGCAAAAACCGCAGAAGTACGTATGTATGAGAGTGTTGGCTTGTCTGCAGTCAGTTGAGTGACTTTGTAGCAAAAGGAACGAAAGGAGAGACACCGGCTACGGACACTTTTACGGAGAAAATGGTAACTCAAGTGATCAAGAACCTGCAGGTGACTGTCAAGAACATTCATCTGCGTTACGAAGACAAATACACAAATCGGATGAGGCCGTTTGCTGCCGGAGTCACTCTGGGCCGACTTTACTTTCAAGTATGCCCTTCTTCTCCATTCTGTATTGCGCCTGGACCGCTTCGCTTCAGTATTCTGCTCTTTCATTAAATGTGCATCTGATCAAGAATATGAGCGCATTTGCTGTTTGTTGTCATTCGTAAAGAAAGTTTTTTGCGTTAGACGGATCTGTTTTTATTTGGAGTTCCACCACCACCATTAACCCCTTGGTGTGGACTCGACAGCGACCCGGAGATGATTTTGCCACTTTCCTCCATTCTTTCGAGACGAATTTGTTTGATCAGTTTTTTTGTAATTTTTTTACGATTTCTCAGACAGCAAGTAATTGTCAAAACTAGAGTGCGAACAATACCTGAAAAACCCAATACCCCAATACCAATACCTCAGACCCCCAATACCCAATACTTGCGTAACTGAGCCAAAAATTGCATTTCAGTGAAAAGGTACATTACAGTGGTGTACACAGGATTTCTTTCGCAGGGATTAAGAGGCGTTGCAAAAAAAAATCGGGCAGGTTGCCTTATGAGGGCGGCGGATGGAATTTTTTGACCCCCCATTTTTATTCGCTGATCTGAACCACTAAAGTGTTGATATTACAAAACCCAGCCGGTTCGGCTGGGGGCCCACCCATTCCGGAGAAATCGGCGCCCAAAGTTGAAAAACCATGCTTTTTCGAGCCCGCCGATTTTTGACCGACTTCCATCTTTGACCGGGCGCCGTAAGCGCATTTTTAAAGTAATCCTAACCAAATCTGGAACATTTATAGAACCAATGACGCTCTTTCATTTGCACCTATCGACATCGGATTCGGATTGTAATTGCCGATTTGACAAGCAGTTTTTTGCAGAGATTAGGCCGAAAAACACGTCTTCAGAAATACGTATGCTTCACATGCGTGGCATCGAGCTATCCGGCTATAAATTTAACACAAAATAGCCCATGAAATGTGCTTTCGAAAACTGGTTTCAAATTTTTTGGATCTCTTCTAGTTTTCAAGTTATGGCCCTTCAAACTTTAGTGTCACGCTCGGCCATTTTCCCCTTTTTAGCACGTTAGGTAATGGCAATTTGAGCACTGCAGTGCTGTAAAATCGTTGTTGAAGCGTTATAATATAATCTGACTTGTAAATTAACTGCTGACACATCCTGAAAGTATTATGGTTGTGAAGGCGAAGTCGTACTTGCCTGTGAATTCTTGAACATGCACGCTGCAAACGCTATTGGTAGAGTGAAGGAAAACCACCGTTATCTTAGTTGCTGTTTTGATTTGAGTGGAATGTCTGCATCAACACCGTCTAAATGGCCGAAGGTATTGATTATTGTTATAAATCTGATAGGTTGCCTTGGTGTAGGGTCCTGATGCTGTCATTTACTCTTTTAAACGCAGCACTTTGTTGTACGTAGTCATATGATGCAGTTTTGCACGGTTTGGAGGACAGTGTGGTCCCAGTATAAGAAGAACACTAAACACAGTGCTGACGAACTGGTTACTCTCGGCACCTGTACCACCGATACACCATCCTAAGCAAAAAAGCATGGTACCCCTTCTTTTATATGTACGTACAGTAATGCAGTGTTAACCAACGCCTAGCCTAGTAGCGCGGTGATTTTCAAGATTTCTTAGAAACCTAATATACATATATTATTGCTGTCATAAATGGGCCAGGCGGCGGGTATACATTCCCCCCTCAGTCGGTCATTCCCCCTCACCGATTTTTTTTTCTTTTTAAAGGCGAAATAGGTGATTTTTGGAAGTTTTTGGGACCGATTCCTGAGATGACCTCCAAGCCCCCCTACGGATTTTTCCGGTACATATATGATTGCTGTTGCTTTGCCTTTTAATTTAGCGATTTTTGGCACAGTTTTATTACATACTTCTAGTTTATTCAGTCAAAACTTGCCGCGCTGGTCTAAATCTCATGAATTATTTAGCTACTGTGGTCAGGTGTTGGTTGAGAAAGTACCTGATTATAGAACAGGTACAAGTACTTCGAAAACACAATCAGGTATCAGCATACATGTAACAGGTCATCCGCCGATGGGGGAGGGGGGTTGGGGGGTCTGGCGCCGGCCGGGGGGGTCTGAGCCAAAATTTTGGGGGAGGGGGTGGGCACTAAAAAACGCTCAAAAATCGAAAAAATCGCAATTTTTCGGCTAAAAATTGCCAAAAATCGCTAATTTGGGCTGAAATACAGCTAAAAAGTGCTGTTTTGCAGGCGATTTTGGCAATTTTTGTGCGTGAAATTGTAAAAAAATTGCAAAAATTTGCTCGAAAATTTACTTGCCAGAAAAATCGGAGGGGGGGTCGGTGAAATCGTCTCGGGGGGGGGGGGGGGGGCCCCCTCCGGGGGGGGGGGTGTGGCCTATTTCGGGTGGGGGGCAGACCCCCCCAGACCCCCCCTGTTACATGTATGGGTATCAGGTTTAGGTATAGGCATTCACAAAATGCAGGTATCTGGCATTTTGTCAGAAAAGTTAAACTGTTGCATACATGGGCCGGGGGTGAGGGGGTATACCCCTCCCCCTCGGCTGACCATGCCTCCCCCACCCCCCTCCCTTTTTTCGGGGGACCCCCCGAGGTCTCCATACCTCCCTCCGGATTTTTCCGGCCTATGTATGAACTGTTGTTATTTCATTTCAGTGACTATGGTATACGTAATTCTGAACCAGTTCATTTCATACAGTACATTTGTTTGAATAATAATAGCAGCTATTGCAAACAGCATGCTACTGCTTCAAATGCTATTCATTTGGCCTGATCAGCTCAATAATCTCATCTCATAAATCTGTCAAATTAGTTTTCCATCATTGGTATTTCAGATGTTTCTCCTTATCTCCTTGTGCTTTGCAACAGTAGCCATGCAAACTGTTTTGTATTCTTGCGCTGGCTCGTCGAACTGCCATTTGCATCTACTATATTTACTCATTCAGCAAAATATGTGATAAACAAATTCAGCATAAGCTTAGCTGCTATGATAGGTTGGTGCTCCTTTGTGTGATGCACAATGTTCAGAATCTCTAATGGTATGACTTTTTACGCAATTCTGGCTTTTCAGAATGAGTAATTTCTAGAAACTACGACTATATCTCTATTAGTGAAACTCTGCAATACTGTAGCTGTTGCTTAACTAGCGCATGTAGTAACCAAAATCTTGCGACATTCTTGAGCTATTGTTCAGTTCTATTACCTTTATCTTTGGTTCTAAGTATATCTAAAGCACTGTTTATGTATAGTGTATGTGAGTGTACCGGTATATGTGAGATTTAAGCACTACCACCAGAATAGTAGGATGATTAAAGAAAGATCATAACATTGAATGTGTCGGGACTGAATTTAATTTATATTATATTAATACAACGCTTTATCGACAATGTAATGCCTTCGAAACAGTTCAGTTCCATAAATGCCATTACCTAACGTGCTAAAAAGGGGGAAAATGGCCGTGCGTGACACTAAAGTTTGAAGGGCCATAACTTCAAAACTAGAAGAGATCCAGAAAATTTGAAACAAGTTTTCGAAAGCACATTTCATGGGCTATTTTGTGTTAAATTTGTAGCCGGATAGCTCGATGCCACGCATGTGAAACATATGTATTTCTGAAGACGTGTTTTTCGGCCTAATCTCTGCAAAAAACTGCTGGTCAAATCGGCAATTACAATCCGAATCCGATGTCGATAGGTGCAAATGAAAGAGCGTCATTGGTTCTATAAATGTTCCAGATTTGGTTAGGATTACTTTAAAAATGCGCTTACGGCGCCCGGTCAAAGATGGAAGTCGGTCAAAAATCGGCGGGCTCGAAAAAGCATGGTTTTTCAACTTTGGGCGCCGATTTCTCCGGAATGGGTGGGCCCCCAGCCGAACCGGCTGGGTTTTGTAATATCCACACTTTAGTGGTTCAGATCAGCGAATAAAAATGGGGGGTCAAAAAATTCCATCCGCCGCCCCCTGCCCGATTTTTTTTTGCAACGCCTCTTAAGAGTCAGTCTCTGAACCGATCGAGTCTTCGTCCTTTGCCATATTCAGACCCCAAAATGAAACTTTGGCGTGGAGGGCTCAAGGTTGGAGGACTAATACGTATGGATAGGTTATATAACCACCGCAAAGGATATCCCGATTCGACGCTCCACGCTCGAGATACGGCCTTCTGAAAATCGGTCCGCTTAACTATGGGACCAAAATTTCAAAATCGAATTTCTAGCGCACTAATCAGTGTTGGGACTTAAAAATTGGGGTCATAGGGTAACTTTTAGAGTACTTTCAGAATCAACGGTCGAATTCCATTTTCAATGAAAAAAATTTTTTTCGACCCCCTTTGGAACCCCCTAGCTCGTCTGGAACCCCCCTACACTGTTTTTTTTATTTCAGAATAGTAGCGCTATAATTCCCTACAGTTTGGTATAAGCCAATTGGCTGACCGTGGAAGAAAGTGGTGAAATATGCTTCAAAGTTGAAAAATCCTAAATTTAGTTTTGGTATGCCAAAATTCCGTGGAGTTTCAGGATAACAGTGGGGATAGGGGGTAGGGTAACTTTTAGAGTACTTTCAGAATCAATGGTCGATTCATTTCAATGAAAAAATTTTTTTCGACCCCCTTTGGAGCCCCCTAGCTCGTTGGAACCCCCATACACCGTTTTTTTTATTTCAGAATATTGTAGGCATCAATTCCCTACAGTTGGAAAGCACATGGCTGACCGTGGAAGAAAGTGGTGAAATATGGCTTCAAATCTGAAAAATCCTCAAATTTTTAGTTACTAAAACCAAAACCAAAACTAAAAATTTGAGGATTTTTCAACTTTGAAGCCATATTTCACCACTTTCTTCCACGGGTCAGAAAATGTGGCTTATACCAAACTGTAGGGAATTGTGGCTAAATATTTGAATAAAAAAAACGGTGTAGGGGGGTTCCAAACGAGCTAGGGGGCTCCAAAGGGGGTCGAAAAAAATTTTTTTCATTGAAAATGGAATTCGACCATTGATTCTGAAAGCACTCTAAAAGTTACCCTAAACCCCCAATTTTTTAGTCCCAATACTGATTAGTGCGCTAGAAATTCGATTTTGAAATTTTGGTCCCATAGTTAAGCGGACCGATTTTCAGAAGGCCGTATCTCGAGCGTGGAGCGTCGAATCGGGATATCCTTTGCGGTGGTTATATAACCTATCCATACGTATTAGTCCTCCAACTTTGAGCCCTCCACGCCAAAGTTTCATTTTTGGGTCTGAATACTGAAACTCGATTGGCCCAGAGACTGACTCTTAAAATTTTTAAGAGGCCTGGTTGGGCCATTGTTCAACCAGGGCGAGAAACTTTGAAAAATTAGCCTTTACGAAAGCATTTAGAAGCCGTTCTGGAGGGCAAAATAAGCAGAAATTAACAGTTATTTAGTCCGTATGTGATCTACTGTATGACAGTGTTTCTTATTTTCGGCGGATTTTTTCTTACTCCACCGCAAAGGGGTGTACCAAACCCGCACCCCTGGATACAGTACTAATACATTCTGTATCACTAAAAATGACAAATTTCAATTGAATCACAAACGTTTATCGTTTATCGTAGATAAGAACAGAGAAATTGCACTAATTACTGGTGTACGTACTACTTAGAAAAGCGGACAGTATAAGAACATTCATAACCTTTAGTTTATTAACGCAAAACGGCATTCTATACCTACCGTAATTATCGGTCAATGTTTTTTTCAGGTCAGTTTTTCAGTTCAATAGCGATTTTTATAGGTCCTAATTAGCATTGGGTATTGGGGCATAAAAACCCAATACCCAATACCAATACCTGGAAAACACCCCAATGCACCCAATACCAGTTCGCACTCTAGGCAAATCAGCTATATAATATGGTTAAGATTGGCGTTTTTTATCTTTTTTGGTCAAGAATTCCGACTCTCAGCCATCTCAGCTTAACTCTAATTTTGCCTTTGACTCTATTCCACAGCCTGACTTCGACCTACATTCAGACATGGTCAGAGGGAGTTGACCCCTTTCAGGCCCTGACCTACCTCCCTCAGGCCGCCGCTACCCCTCATGAATTTTTAGGAAGAATTTTGTATAGAAAATTATGTCTAGATTAGCTGTAGATGAGCCCAGAATATTTATTTTAATCTATTTTAGCGAAAAATAAGCCTAAAACCCTGATCTTACTAAAAAATCGGACGTTTTGGCTTTACCATCCCCTAAACCCTGGCTGCTGCCCCCTCGGGATTTGAAAATTTACTATCCCCTCAGCCACAATGCTAGCTCATGTCTGCCGGCATTTGTATACTTAGGCACGTACGTACCAAACACCCTCTCCAGTTTAATCAAGAAGAAAATCAGTTTTTATCTGGGTCGCTCCAAGTCCAGTTCAGGCAACCCCAGACTTTCCAAATAGAAAAGATTAAAACTCCACATGCTGTTACGTTAAACTGCCAGTAAGTTAAACGTTAGTAGTATAGTACATTGGAGACATCCAGTTAATCCGATTAAAATATTAAAGGAAAAGCGTTAGAAATATGCCTACAGCTGTAGTCATGTACATATTGAAAGAGTTTATCTGCTAGTGGGCACTCACACAACACACACGCACACAAACGCAACCACTCGATAACTTGACGATACAAAACACTCTCACAAGCACAATCGCTTCATCACTCCCCATCCGGATGTCGACTGGGCCTCAACTGTGCCTGACAGCCGGGGAAACTATCTGAATCGATATGCTCTGCCTCTGCCGACTCGGAGTCTCCAATAAGCTGGTCTGTACTGACACCGTGCTGCTGACTCCATCTTTTGCGCGCCACGTTTCGGCCTTTCTGTGCCTTTGCCTTCAACTGCTGACATGTCATCGGTGTAACGGAATTCCATCTCTTGTGAAGCGAATTCAAATGAACTGTGATTCTTCTCCTCCTCCGTCCTCGTCTTCTCACTCTCTTTCCTCTTCTCCTCTCAACTCTCCTTCTCTTCTTCCTCCTTCTTTTCTTCATCCTTCTTCCTCTCTTCATCTTCCATCTTTTTCTCATCACCTTACTCCTCAGCACTCTCTTCCTCTTCATCACTCTCTTCACTCCATTTCTTCTCTTCGACCTCCTTCTCCTTCTTTCTCTTAACATCTTTGCCTTGTCGCCTCTGCCTCCATCTTCTTCCTCCTCTTCTCTCTTCCTTCTCACTATCCTTTCCAGATGAAAACCAGAGCTCATATCTTCACAAGGTGCTTGCTGCACAACATCAATGGGAACAGACCCAGAACGGCTTTCCGCCAAACAAAGAGACTCTGGAACTCCATCAACTAACTGCGCATCATCTTTCTCAACTTCTTTCGGCACATCTGCCTTCTGCTCCTCCACACCTGGACGAAGATTAGGGGCTTGAGACGTCTTCACCGGGGACTTGCGAGGCTGGGCTAGGGACTTGGTAAGCGCAAGGAGAAAACGATTGTTGAGGATGCGTTGTTCTTGTTGAAAGCGGTCGAATTGTTCTGGTTGTTGTTGTAGTTGTTGCGGAAGCTGAAGGCGTTCTTGTTGGTGATGATGTAGTAGCTCTTGACGTTCTCGTTGATGGTCTTCTTGTAACTGACGCTTTAGAAGCTCTAGATTGTGTTGTCGGTGGTCTTGAGAGAGTTGTAGTAGAACCAAATGAAGGTGGGCTCGATGGGTACTCGGCACCAAATGAAAGAGTTTATCTGCTAGTGGGCACTCACACAACACACACACACGCACACTAACGCAACCACTCGATAACTTGACGATACAAAACACTCTCACAAACACAATCGCTTCAATATGTACGTTTGATCTTGACCTCATTTTTTACTTTTCAGACCACGGATAAAGATTGGAAACAGAAAATTGTCAAGGAATCATCGAGACTCATTTACAAGGTACAATGTACTACACTGAAGGCCGTCGCGTGGACAGTACTGACCATCTTCTTCTGTGCTAGCTGGTAGACCTGGATTCCGTGTCTGTTTACTGGAACACTGCTGCTGAATTGGTTTCCAGTTCGCCAACCGACAATATTAAAGTCAGCTTTTCTGTTTACTTCAGCGAGGTTGTTTATGAGCAAAGCGGGAATTTGTTTAGAAGATTATGGAGTCTAGTGTGGCGTCCAACCAAAGCGTCCCCAAGGATTTCAATTATTGTATGTTTTCGAACCTGTTTCTGTAGTTTCGTTCCGAGTCTTTAATCTTATAAGGTATTCAGAAAATAATCCACTACATGTAAAACAGACAAAACCTACCTAAGTGGCAAATGTTTGCGCCATGATGCTTCACCTTAAAACAATACTGTTTATTAGCTTTTGAACACTCTTCCAAAAATCTCTTTAAAAATTGCAAGATCAATGGTCTGCCTAAAAGTACAAAGGAAGTACATGCACTCCAGCCGGTTGTAACTGATAACTCTCTATTCCCGTTGACTGTCTCTGTGATTGGTTGCAGTGTTACACCCGTTGAGCATGAAGGCGCATTTGCGTCTTAACACAAAACCAGAAACAGATGGAACTAATTGGACCACGCCTAAAGTTCTGTTCGAATTGCGCCTGGAACAGGTGGCTCTGCGTTTCTCGAAATATCAAGTGAGTGCGCCTGAAATGTATTTCCTTGCTAAAGTGATGTACATACATACTACGTGTATATTGACACTATTTTAGTACAACGATTTGCTTGAGCTTCTACAAGCGGTCGAGCGGTTTACGGTCAGTGAAAAATACCGAAAATACAGACCAGACCTGGATTCATATAAAGGACACTACAGAGAATGGTGAGTGTTATAAATGTTACGGTAGGTTTTTGTCAAGCTAGCAGTATGGTGACGCTAAAATCGGGACTTCCATTGCTTCTGAGAAGCTCATTACTTATGACAGTACTGTTAATGAATATAATTCTTACTAAATATGAAAGATCTGCTTTTGAATTTGAACCCTCACTGATCTTTGAACCCCCTCCAACCCCAAGTTCTGTACTGACGCCGTAATCAGGCGAATTTTCTAGCTCGTATACAAGTGTAGTGGGATACAATTTTGCTATTTACAATTGTGTGTTACTCGGGGATATGTACATCTTTTGCTGTTGAGGTGGAAATTTGCGTTCACATGTATATTGGAAGAGCAAGTGCGACGCAAAGCCCGGAATTGGTCTTGGGAACACATGCGAGAGCACAGAATGATGCTCAAGTGCTATAAGGCGGCGTGGCTCGAGAAACTGACCAACAAAAGCATTTCGAAAGGCCAACTCGGCTTGATCGAGGTGAGCATTTGTCGCCGTGCTTGTGCGCTTTTGATAATTAATGTGGAATCACTTCTTGTTCGGTACGTACTGAGTGCAAAAATCGGAATATTTTGTTGTTACGTCTCTAATTTTAACATTATAATTTTTCGATATATTTTTCTGCACGAAATTCTGTTAACAAATTCCTCGGTGGCAGCATCTCAGAGCCTGGGCAAGAGGCCTCGTTTGGCTGAGGATGTCTGCCTATCCGAGATGAGTGTGAGTGGTGTTAGTCCGTTTGTTTGTCTTCTGTTTGATCACTGTACAGCTGCAGTGAGATTGTTGATGTGTTAGAAGGCGGAACGTACGTTGGATGTGTTCAATCTGAATGTGGCTCGCTCGGAAGCTGACAATGAGGTGGAGAGACAAGGACTGACCCGTACAGAGGAGCAGCAGGGTTGGCTCAGCTGGGCCGCCAGTTGGTTTACCGGTGCAGGCGGCAAGAGTAAGCAGAAAGACCTCTCCACCCAGTTCAACGAAGCCATGACGGCGGACGAAAGGGCAAAGCTGTACGCAGCCATCGATTATCAGGAAAACGCGCAACTGTCAGCGTTCCCGAAGAATGTAAACTGTGTATCCTCTGAACTTCTGTAAGTAGCCATTTTGATTCTTGTTTAAGTTTGTTGACTACAAACTGATCTTTGAACTGCTGGCTCTGACTGCAACCATTGAAGACGACGCGTCTGAAAAGTTAGTCAGTCTTCTTTTTTCCCAACAGTTCCAGCCTGTCTGTGCCATGCTTAGGAGAAAAACAACGGTGCTGTGTTTTGAACAGAAAAATGTCGATGTCACGGCAGAGTACCGGTCGTCTGCCAACGGCTTGAAGTGCGTTTTGTGATCGCTTGTGTGGGTCCGTTAGTTGATGCGCTTGTGCCATTGCAGGTTTGATTTGAGAGTAGAGAAGATTCAAGGGACTGGTGTAGCACCGAGTGCTGGCGGATCGGCTCCGGTCATAATTCAGATTGGTTGTGTGGCATCGCCCAATCGACTGTTAACTCTGAGCGTGGAAACAAACCCGTTGGGAGGCTGGTGCGATCACAGCATCTGCATGCAGCTGCAACCGATCTACGTGTTCTACCACGCCAAAACCGTCAACCGGCTGGTGGAATTACTGCGAGGTCCTGAGTCGCTCAGGTTGGATAAGTAAGTGAAGTGAAATGGTTCTGTGTCTTTGCTGTAGCACAGTGTATTACAGTCTGACTACGCAAGCGATGATCTACTACGAGAACCTAAAGGAAAGATCGGCGGCCAGACTTGCGCTTGCGGTTCAGGAGAAATCGAAGTTGTTTTTAGATTTAAAGATTCTGCCCTTACTCTTTATCATACCTGAAAACGGAGTCTACACTACGTATGTAAACTACTCTCTTGTTTCCGTTAGTCCTGCATTGTTTTTGTCTTACGTGCCTGAAGTTTCGCAGAAATTGGGCAGTGCACGCAGCGTCCAAAATGTGTATACGTAAAGATCGTCTCCTATAGTACTTGTATAGAGCTTAGTAATATAGCTAAGTCTTTAAATTATCGGTTATTATAGGAAAGCGCATTTGCTGGTGACCGATTTGGGAACGCTGACCGTGACAACAGACTTACAGTTGGAGACTAAGACTGGCACCGTCACTGACAACACTCCATCGGTTTCAGTCACCAACTCCGAAGTGAGCTTTCACTGTTTAACAGGGGTCTGCCTCCACCGACTCCCTAGACCATTACCCTACGATTTTTTCTGGGACAACATTACTGTTTTTAACCGGTAGCTTTGATTTTTGAGCGTTTTCGTGTTCTCTATCCACCCCTACAAGCCCAGCCGGGCCATACCCCAACCCCCTCCTTCGCCGGATAACCTATGCATACGCACATAGTGGCAGTGCTGTTGTCTGCAGGAGCAGCATTTGCGTGAGTTGATGGATAAGGCGTGCGACCGGTTTGCGGTTGAGCTGAACAGCTTCCAGTTACTTTTCGCTGCACCAGGTATTCTGCTGTGGTCGAAGCTGCACGTAATTTTTCTGGCTGTTCAGACGACAATTGGCAGTCGGAAAGAAGCAACGCCACTAGTGCACTGCATGTGCTGCAGCCGATGAGCTTAAAAATGACGCTGTACAAAGCTTCGGTTGAAAACGTGCAGATACCCAAGTACGTAGGACCACTGACGATAGTTCGTAGCGATAGTAAGTGTCGCTGTTGTTTAGGATGCGATTCGTGTGTGAGCTACCGGAGCTGACCTTTCGCGTGTCTGACGAACGGCTGATAGAACTGCTGGAATTGGCGGTTAGTGTTCCTCTGCCGTCGCCTGAACCCAATGATCCCATCAGCCTGAGCGAATCAGATCTGGACCCGAAAGACAAAATGACAACCAAGGCGCGAGGAAACAATTGGGAGGAAGGGCTTGAAGCCGCTTCCAAACTGCCCGCCCAAGCAAACGCCAACGTTCAACAAGTAGAGCTGGAAGCCACTGTTGATGTCAAACAGGTACATTGTACTTTTCGATTTCTGTTGCTACGTAGGTGCCAAGCCAACTATTGCCAGATTGCGGCTGC
>JASANB010003997.1:0-60699 GCA_030248155.1 Sabatieria punctata
TGGCCCGTCTACCCCATCCAACCCCTAGATATCTTTCTACCATTCAAAAGAGGACAAAATGGCGCATCTTTTAAGCCATTCAAACGACTTTTCCTACGACAAAAATTTGAGTTTTTTTCGCTTTAAAAATTTCAGAGTCCAAAAAAATTGAATTCTCGATTTTAAACAAAAAAATGAATGTCACCACGAGATTCAGCGTGTATTTTTACATATGTTTCAGTATCTAAATTTTAAGTTTAGCAACATTGAGTTTTGTCATACTCTGGAAGGTACAGGGTTCTATATCAGACAAAGAAAGAGAGCTAGGGCAAGACGGACTTCAAATTCATTCTTTTCTATCAAAACTACATCTACATGTAAATTTTCAACAATCTCATTCAATTCTTTGCTTCCTCATGGCCCGAAAAATGGCCATTTTGGCCCACTTTCTCGTGCAGTGACAATTATGATGGGAGTTCTTCAATTTTCTTTTACTCGTACAATTCTGTCGACAAAAATTGTCACATTTCTCTCATGAAAAACTAGAGTTGCAGTCTTTCTTGAAAAATAGTCATTTTCTGTTTTTTCATTTCTTGTAATTTTTAAATTGATTGTTAATGATGCATAATTGACAAAGCTTTATTATATTTGTAGCCGATTCCATTTATAATTTTTAGAATAAAACAATTTATTTGACTGTCAACAACTATCTATCTACAATAAGTCTTCCGAAACAAGGCTACTCCACTCCACAGCACTGCAATTTTCTCTTTAAAAAATCGATATTTGACTGGTTTGTACCGCAGAGTAGACAGTAACGTTTCGACGCTCTTTCAGACAAGCGCTGACAGTTTGCTGTATAAACAGTGGAACCAGTTTCTTTGCTGGTTTCGTCATCTTCTCTTTTATTGGCTTCATGGCAACACAACAAGACAAAGACGTGAGAGATGTGGCTGCCTCAGGTTAGCGTTTTGTCTTATCCAGGCACTCAGAGAAAATTATACGAACTTCAGGCCCCGGCTTGCTTTTCCTCGCCTACCCCAGTGGCATTCTGCAACTACCAGGCACCCCTGTTTGGTCGATTATGTTCTTTGCCATGGTTACCTTTTTGGGACTAGACTCTCAGGTTTGCTTGTGGTTATTTCAGTGCCAAAAACTATTTCCTTTACTTACTAATCCCCAAAAAACAAGGAACTCCTAGCGCTTGCGTGCCGGTCAAGATTATGTGTTGTTTAGTTCTGCACGATGGAGGGATTTTTCACCGCTGTTATTGACGAGTGGCCTGGACTAATTCGCGGCAAAAAATACGGCCGAGAAATATTGATTTTCGCAGTCTCCGTCTTCTCCTACTTTGTCGGTTTGACCTGTGTGACCAAGGTGCAACATACGACAATGCAACAACCTGCTTGTAACACTTTGTTGATACGTTTTAGGGCGGCATGTACGTCTTTAAGTTATTCGATTTCTACGCAGCCAGTGGTTGGGCGCTTCTCTGGCTTTTATTCTGGGAATGTGTGGCTATCTCTTGGTCTGTCGGTAGGTTTACAAAAAGTTTGCATCGGCCGGGAATCGAACCCGGGCCGCCCGCGTGGCAGGCGAGCATTCTACCACTGAACCACCGATGCGTTGCGATTTCATGTCTAATTCTGCTCTTTCAAGGCATAAACCGGTGGTACGAACACATGAAGGACATGATTGGCTATTATCCGAACATTTGGTGGAAGTTTTGCTGGTGTATTAGCACTCCTGCTGTCACAATGGTGACAAAAAATGTTTTTTTTTTCAAAATATATTTTCAATTTGTAGGGTGTTATGATATTCTCGCTCATCAGCTATGAACGACTCAAACTCCCCAGAGGGAAGGACAATGACTACGACTACCCAGTAGCTGCCGAACTTCTGGGCTGGGGCTTTGCATTGTCCAGCATGCTCTGTGTGCCCTTGTACATGGTGTATAAATGGTTGGTTACCCCCACACCCGTTGGAGGCATCAGACAGGTACACTCCACCTTTTATGATCCTTGTACTGCTTTTGTGCTGTGTGCTTTTTCTGAAGCAATTTGTATTTATATTTGGCTTTTAGAAAGCTAGGGATTTGTTCCGCCCTGACGTTCAGGTTGGTCCTTCAACAGAGGAAATGAGTACTAACAATACGGTATTACTAACTGAGGTGGCACTGCATGATTCCTTACACACCTACTGTTAGACTAGAAACAGTAATGCACATGAGGAGGAGGGAGAGCGATTTATGAGGCTTGTACAAAAAGCCTATTCTTTTTTCTTTTCTTTTTTGCATGACTAAACAGCTTTGCCAAAGCTGAAACTGGTTAGTTTTGGTGTTTGCTAAACCGTGCTGCGAAGTAGAAATTGTGTTTCTGTTGTATTTTGCAATTAGTGCACATATAATAGCACAGTGATGTTTAGAAAATCAAAGAATTGTGTCGACCGGATGTAAACATAGCAGAGGTTCGCTCAGGAGGAAAGGAGGACAAGTTTACTGGATACAACATCCATCTGACCAGTTCTAAAGAGCATCATGAAACTCAGCAACCTCTCACCGACAAAGACCCGAGAATTGCGACCACCACCTCAGTATAGAGTGTCGTTTGATGAGGACTCGGTTACAGCCGGATGAACTGATGCGTTTTTATTTGTTGTGGCTGCATATTTCTGGAAAAATCTCAGTAAGTACGTATCTCTGTATTATTAGTAATTAATCTGTTTGTGTTTGTATTTAGTTTTACACTGCATTTTGTACTGTTGGCTTTGTGTATCTTAATCGTTTAAGTTAGCCCCTAATGTAATCAGCTGTTTTTCGCTTAGCTTTAGCTGTATTTTATTTTGATTGTTTGTTTGTGTCGTACCGAAATTCATTAGTTCATGGATTTGTCCTACTTTAATTGTAACTTCTATTGTTTTTACACGAGTAAGAAAGCATGAATTTGACAGTTTTTATTCCGTAAAACTGTGTAATGCAAGAAACTTACAGTACTTAGTATGCACACTATTTACACACTTATCATAAGTGCAAACTGTCAAATAGCATATTCTACTCCTGTTTTGTTCACTGTTATCCCATTTTCGACAAATAAAATTAACATACGTACGATTCACCATAGCGATTCTGCTTGTAATTAAAATAAATCTCAAAAGTAACTGTTTTCTTGGTGATATTCATCTTCAAACTTGAAGTACTCAGTGAATGAGTAGCTCTTGGACCTTCCACGCAGGTCTTTTCTCATATGCTGGTAGATAATTTCAAAAACGTGGCTTGGGTCTGGATGCGTCATTACTGCCCTGCCTCCCACCACACTGTTAGCACCGGCATAGGCACACAGATCCACATTTTCTGGGCCCACATCACCATCAACCTGCAAATGTCGCTTAACCGACCGACCGACCGACCGACCGACCGACCGACCGACCGACCGATGAACTAACAGGCCAACAAAAATATACTAACCTGTATTGTAAGTTCAGGATGTTCATTCCGAATCTTGCGAATCTTTCCAATCATTGTCTTCATGAAAGTTCGCTCTAAAGTATACAGTTTTACAATCGGAGAAGTAAGTTTGCGTGAGTTACACCTTCAGCATCTGGATCCACTGTAAGAATTACAGCAGTATCGATTGAGTCGCAGAAGGGCAAAAGTGCTCCCAACGGTGTTTTGGGGAGAATGGCCAGGCCGTTTTCCATGCCCATTTCTCGAACCTTCACCAACAAATTGCTGGTATCCACTCCGCTTTCAAACAATTCCAGATTGAATGTGAACCGATTGGCTCCTGCATTTGCAAATGGCTCCACCCATCTGTCTGGATTGGGCAGCATGCAATGTACGTCTGTAAAGACTTGACATTCGATTGAGTTCGATCCGATCCGATTCGATCTGGCGGGGGGCGTACGATGTACAGCCTTACGACCAGACCTGCGCGGTCCATTTCGCGACCCCTGATATCGTCATCTCGGACGCTGTGCCCTTCTTTCACTGCCAAGCCAATCCTAGCCATGCTGTTGGGTGCCAGTCACTAAGAGAGTGCCTGGGGTGGTGACGTCATGGTGCTGTCAGATCCCAACGGCCGCCCGACGGTAACCACTAAACCGGTATAGGTCTTATTGCTGGTCTCTCAGATATCTCCTGACATCGTTGATCTTCTTCTCCTCCAACACAAATAGGCTTTGGGAGCGGCTTTCGGCAGATCCAGTCGGTTCCCATTTACCTACTCGCTGTCACCAGCTTTCGGTTGTCTGGGTGGGGCTTTGTGCCGACGACCAACTCTTTGCGGCAAGAAACTTGCCGCGCCGAGAGGATGAAGGCACGACGTCGCGCACAGTGGCCATTCGGCCTAAACCACTACACCAACTGTGCCGGCTTGATTTAGTTCTGAGCCAGTGTGTACGATATCTGACTGATCACTCAATAGAGTATCGTCTCACTGAATCATAATTTGGTCAGGACGGTGTGGTATTGATTGATTATTGACTCCTGTTGTAGCTAATTTAGTGATCAAAGTACTGGATGAGATAAAGAAAATCAATTCAGTCTTTCTTACCCAGGAAAACATCTGGTCCGAGTGCATCTCTCAACATTTTCACTTCTTTGTGACCCAAACCTGGGTACGAATCGTCGACATCAAAGTGGAGGAAGTCGGCCCCAGAAGACAAGAAGCTCTTGCAGTGGTCGAGAAGGTTTGACTGATCGGCTTGCAGAACGTCAATCCCAATCGTGCAAGGTAGTCGCGGGTCGGATTCAGCACGAATTCTGCCGCTGGGTTTCGGCGTAGAGTCGGAGCGTTTACGGCCGGACAGATCCGGTTCAGCGCTAAACGGGCCGCTTGTGCTGGAATCAGAACGTCTCCTTCTAGCTAGCATTTTGTATTATTTCACCGCTTAAAAGTGAATGTTAGTCTGGCAGCGTGACTGATAAGCTCGATTTTGTTTGCTTAAGCAGGTAGAGATAGTGGTTGTTGTAAACAAGTGCTAACAGTTATAAAGTCTGAACTGATAATGCAATGCAAGAGATCATACGAATTCTATGCACAATTACTAAGGTTGCTGATAAGGTTGCCGAATGCTGCGAGATGATGTAAACTACTAATTAGTTGCACTTTACTTTCAGTCAAAGAGCACGGAACAAAAACGGGCAAACTAACTGACTTATCTTATAGTAGTAGTGCAAAATAAAATATACAGCTATCACAGTTTACGAAATTTCCTGATTTTGAGTGTGCCGTAGTCTACGAATAAGTTTTCTTCGCCTTCTGCCGGTCTTTGATGGGGTTCGTTTCGCAGGTCTAATGTTTTTTAGCCTGCCTTGGTGTGAGATCGTGCCCCAGAAAAACGTTTAAGTACTGACCCTTCTTAGTCAATACAGAGCACTTCTTGGTGAGGATTGCCATCTTTATTGCAATGTCTTTGAATTGAACTATCGCTCGTTCTCCACTGTCAAAGTGTTGGCAATGCATTTAGCATCACCAGCAAAGTCATACAGCAGGTCTTTCACCAGATCAGGGATGGTCTTCTTGTCAGTAGTGTCCGAGATCAGTCCGCTTATGACGATCTTGTTCTGACATCTCTTCCTCTCGCTCTCCCAATCACAAGTGCAGTAAGCACGGTCAGGCACTGCACTGGCAAGCGATTTTTCGCTGTCTGCAGAACAGCGGCGTATGTCTTTGCGCTAGAGATAGCTCGTTTATGGATCGTAAGTCAGTGCTAACTTGTTCAAGTTGACTCTGCTGAGTGTCAATTCCCTGAGGAGAGACTGCGGCCATATTCCCAGTTTCTGGTCTGTCCGCTTCACCGAATTTCTCAAATTTAGCATGACAGTCAAAGCAGATCGGTGCGATGAACATTGCCTCAATGCTAAAGAATTCTTCGTCAGTCTGCAGCACACCTTCTGACAGTATGGTTCACTTGTAAGTGGTTGCCGAAACAGTAATGGCAAAGCAAGTCTTTGTACTTTGTACTAGGTGTAGATATAACACATTATGAAAAGATAAATGCGGCAGCAGGCAACAATTCTGATCCGTGCTTTAGCAATCCCAGATGCACAAACGGCCTAAGGTCTGCAAACTTGGCCATAACTAGGCTATTTGTAGACTGTCGTTTAACCAGATAGAACAAATACAGTATTTTACTTTGTATTCTCCTGAGAAAGTGTTGTGGTTTAGTTAAGCACTGTTTACACAGCGAACCTGCACCAATACAGCTTTAACAGGTGCGTCTTTAGAATTAGCACAATTTTTAAGCTCAGCTGTCCATGAAAAGCTTTTGTCTGATTAGTATAAAATGACTGTGTCCGTTTGTAGCCGTCAAAGGTGGCAGCAGTCAAGAAGCTATGAAGTTCTTCCTTCTCTGCGTCTGCGCTCTTGCCGTAGCTCAGGTAATGCGTACCTATGCTGAGGTAGCTTCCAGAGCCCGAACCGAACTGTACTCTAGGCTCGCTTCCCAGGTCCACGCGGACCAGGTGGGCCAGGGCCTCATGGACCGCCACATGGCCCAGGGCCCCATGGGCCCCCTGGCCGTCACGGACCACACGGACCAGGACCTCATGGACCTCCTGGCCCTCACGGACCACATGGACCAGGGCCCCATGGACCTCCTGGACCCCACGGCCCGCCAGGACCTCATGGTCCTCCACTAGGACGTAAGTTCAGGTTTCTCAGCCTAACAAACTATGTGCAATTGGCTACTATTTTAGATGTCGGACTGCACTTCCACTGCAAATGTAAGTAGTACCTACAGGTAGACAGTATGAACCACTAAAATGTTAATGCTAGTAGTGAGATCAAACTTTGTGCTATGCAAATTAAAAATCGTGGGTTTGCTAAACCGGTTTCAAAAACGCGAATCTATGATGGATAACTGAAACCATTGCCAGGTGAGAAAGGAGAAGGACCTACTGAAGAGCCACCAAGCAATATGAGTGAAGTGAAACGTCAGGAAGAGCGTGAGATGCCAGAGCCACATGAGATTCCAGGACACGTTAAGGACTTTTTGGGCCATCTTGGTCTGGAATGTGGATGCCATGCAATTGACATTGATGGTATGTATGTACAGCCGTACCTATAATCATGGTTCCTTCTAGGACACATCGATTTCCCACTTCATCATCCAGGCGGTCCAGGTGGTCCGCCGCATGGTCCTGGTTCAGAATCGGGATCCCACCCACATTCAGGAGAATCTGGTAGCTCTGAATACAGTGAAGAAAGTTACTACAACTATCCATGGCCTGGCCCACCACCGATGTAAAACTAGAAAGTGTTGAAAATCAGCTGCAATCTCTGATTTATGATGGTTAGCTATTCAGCTGATGAGTTATACAATTGATAGTAAAATATGCATAGTAGAACTGTGTTGTAGAAGCAAACAAAACACAGATAACCAAACAGGGAATGTTTGTTCAGTCATGTAATTCTGTTCTGTCCCGGCTTGGCTTATAGTCCTATTGATTTAAGGATGTGCCGCGAAACATGCACTTTTATATTATTTCTGTGTTTTCTGCCACTTCAAGCTAAGCTGCTGTTGCCCAGTTGGCCTGGAACTGGCAATTTGCCGAAATTGCCAAATGGTTTTCCCAGTTGGCCCAGAAGACCAGGCCCATTTCGTGTGCCTTCAATCTCTGCACGTTAGCTTTATCACTTATCTCACTAAAACCTTGAGCAACCTTCGGTGTTTTTTCAGGAATCGATTTAGAGTTCAGTTGTTCATGTAAGTGAGATATATGTAGTTTCACTGATTATGTCCATCTGAATAGTGAGATAACTATTTTCAGGCCATTTAAAAGAGACCAAAAATAAACCTTTTAAAAGTTATTCTAGTTTGGCAACCGATTCAGGGAAACTAGCGAAGAAGAACAAACGGCAGATTGGGGGTATTCAGTCACATCTTCATAAACTTCTGCGTATGATCTGTGCACCGTATTTTGGGAATATATTTATTTTATTTAGAAAGATACCTCGATGAGCTAGGTGTTCAGTGCGAATGCAGCGATTTTAAGCTGAAAGGGAAGGCGTCAATACCAATTGATGTGCTGTGATGAAATTTTCATGAGATGTATCCGGCTTTACGATTTCTCACCTGCTGTTGTTAATAAATCCAATCAAAACAATGAATCGTCTGAACAAATACACTCTTTTAAATGGGCGTTTCGATCTATAATTACTCAGTGTTTCCATCAAGGCTTATAGAATGATGTTGATTCTAGCTCTGTCATGCTTAGTGGCAGTGGTTTGGGCCGATTTAGCGGTATGACGGGTGCGTTAATACATGTATTAGATTTTACGTTATACTTTCAGGCCAACCCCTTCCAGCCAACACCCAATGACGACAAATCTGCAGCCTTCCCCGATCCGTTCAACCCTGGTGCTGTCATGCCATAATTACAAGAACCCAACATAAATTTCAATTAAATTTTTAGGGACTTCCAGTGGTTGGGGGACTGGTGGAAACACAGGAAATCCCTGGGGAAATCCAAACAAACCATCAGGACCCAACGGGTCTGGAGGCAATGCAGGCAGTGGTAGTGGAAATCCATGGGGAGGTTCTACTGGAGGCACAACCAATGGTGGAACAGGAACCGGAGGCAGTCCTTGGGGCGGACCTGTAGATGGCAGTGGCACAGGCGGTGGACCATGGGGCGGAAACGGAGGTGGTACCACTGGTACCAATGGACCATGGGGTGGAAGTGGATCAGGAGGCCCTAACACTGGAGGAGATCCATGGGGTGGACCAAATGGTGGAAATGGTGGTGGTCCATGGGGTGGACCAAATGGCGGAAATGGAGGTGGTCCATGGGGCGGACCAAATGGCGGAAATGGTGGTGGTCCATGGGGCGGACCAAATGGCGGAAATGGAGGTGGTCCATGGGGCGGTCCAAATGGCGGAAATGGAGGAGGTCCATGGGGTGGACCAAATGGTGGAAATGGAGGTGGTCCATGGGGTGGTCCAAACGGAGGAAATGGAGGTGGACCAATGGGCGGTCCATGGGGCGGGCCTAATGGTGGAAATGGAGGTGGTCCAATGGGCGGACCATGGGGCGGGCCAAATGGTGGAAATGGAGGTGGCCCTTCAGGAGGACCGATTCAGGTGCCATGGGGACGTCCTGGTCCAATAGATGGATATGGAGGTGGTCCTATGGGGCCGCTGGGTGGTCCAGTGATTGCGATACCTATGGGGCCGCCTGGAAGTAAGCTCCTTTATTCTCTGTTGAAAAACACTTTGTTCATTGTTCTAGGCGTGGACATACAGTTCAGTTGCTCATGTAAGTTACGCACGTGTCAGTTTTGCAAGCTTAGTCCTCTGACCTAGTGGCTCCATAGGTAATGACACCAAAGAGACTGCGAAACCAATGAGAGTTAAAAGAATGATTCCAATGATGATGGGAGGGATGGGCATGCCGCAGCAGCAGATAGAAGGAGTTCTGAGTAAGTTTGATGATAATATGAATCAGATAGCATAAAACAGGCTGATTTAGAGAAATACATGAGTATATTGGGCTTGGACTGTGAGTGTCAAGGAATGAAAGTCCAGGGTATTCATTCTATCAGCAGTCACTGTTTAGTACTTGTGCGCATTACAGGTCATGCACATTTTCCTCTGGCTCCACCTCGTCCTCCTCCTATCCCTCCCAGACCTACTCCCTTCTGCCCAACCGGAGCACAGTCAGTCGGTCCGTGTGTGAACAACATATGCCCAGTTGGATTTTCTTGCATCAATGCGCAATGTTGCCCCTCAGTTGGTCCAAACCGTCAAAGTATACAAATAACTTCTTGTTCATGTAGACGATTTGAGCTAAGCTTATTTCAGTGTGTCCAAATGGGTCACCTTCAAATGGTCAATGTATTTCAAATGCTCCAATCTGTCCCACTGGATATTCGTGCATAAATGGACTCTGCTGCGTAGGTCCTTCAGGCTGTCCAGCGGGCTACACAGCAACGGGAACCTGCTCTCCTAGCATGCCCTGTCGAGGCAACAGCACCTGCATTAGCAACACCTGCTGTGCAGCAGGCAGAAATACTGCAGGCGCTGTAACGTGTCCTAACGGAAAGCAATCTGTTGGATCATGCAATATCAACACAGATTGCAAGACGCAGAATAAGGTGTGTGTGAGTGGAATGTGCTGTGATAAACCTCTGTTCAAGAGAAAATGAATTGTTGAGTAAAGGTTTTGTCATAGCATAGCGCGGTCCTTTGTTCCTAGTATTGCTTGTAATGATAATACTATCTATTCAGCTAGCTATTAGCTGAAAGGGCTGTATTTGCATTAGAACTGTTCAGAAACAGTCTACAAGGTAACTGAGCGTTCATTTGTTGCCTTGCCAGCCAGCCCCAGCCAAAAAAGAAATGATCTACACTTTCAAAACTGTGCAATGGAATTTATTTCTGATAGTGGCATTGCACCATGTTTCAAAGGGTTCCTTCAGCAATTATTCTTGAATAAACTAGCATCTGGTTAACTCGCATCTAGGTAGCGCCAATGGTTCGTGCGGCAAACGGTACATGGGAAAAGTGTCTGCGCATGGAATGATAGTTGGAGGATCCCCAGCTATGCCCAACGAATTCCCATGGCAAGTCTATGAACAGTTCGCCTTTCCGGACAGTGGCAGTACGTTTTAAAATTCTTGTGCCATACCATTATAGCTTACAGGAGTCAGTTAGGCTAAGGTGTAATGTTCATATTCATGTATGTAACCACTATTGTTCTTCTACATAGATGTTGGCGTTTGTGGAGGTTCACTGATCAACGATGAATGGGTGTTGACAGCGGCTCATTGCATGTCAGTTCAGTGTAGTTGTAGTTGCATCTTATACAGAAAATCTATCTTTAGTGAGTCAGATGCCGTTCTAAGTCACGCTGACACATTTGAGTGGTTAGGAGCCCGAAACACAAATCAACGAAAAGGGGTCAGAATTGGTATTGGTACAGTCCACACACATCCAAACTATACTAAAACTAAGCGATATGGTATCTTGAACGACATCGCTCTGGTTCAGGTATGTTGACATGAGCAAGTGTAATGTTCTCACAGTGGAGTTGATTCAGCTGAAACGAAAAGCAAACTTTTCTTCATCTATACAACCAATATGTCTGCCCAAGAATGACTTGAATGCAGTGAAGCCAGGCAGAGAGATGACGGTCAGTGGTTGGGGTGCCCTGTGGCACAATGGTCAGCGAAGTCCAGTGCTGCAGAAAGCTCTGGTGAAGGTGATGCGAGCTGAGGAGTGCTCAAAAAGATACAATGGTAAACAGATCAAAGAGAAGCTTGTCATATGCATGTATTCACCGGGAAAAGATTCATGTCAGGTATTTTATCTCAGTAGGAAACTTTTGTTTTGCATTAATGTAGTTCCACCGCAAGAAAACACACTCTGTATCTGTGCTGATTTTTGGTGGCAAGTTCCTGAGGTTTTGTACAACAGTCAGAGCATCACGTTCAGCAATGGTTTTGTACAGCTGATGGTTATAGGGAGACTCTGGAGGTCCCCTTGCAGCTGAGGGTCCTGACGGTAGATGGTTTCTTTACGGAATCGTATCATATGGTCGTCGGTGCGCTACAGCCGCACCAGGTATGCCCTGTTCGGAAGAACACTGATACAGTTGAAGCGACAATGTTTCAGGTATCTATACAAGAGTGAGTAGCTTCTGTGCCTGGATTGAGAACGTTTCTGGAGTTCAATGTGTGTGATTGATTGCTACATTTGAGGTGGTGTTAGTAGCAAATTTTTTGTCTAAATGGGGTGATCTTCAACTTTGGTTTGTAGATCTTGTTGGAATAAACTTTAGTTTGATAAACGCTTGGAGCAACGTAATCACCGTATTTGATAAGATTTGAGTAGCTGGGGTCTCTACAGTAGCAGTAGTAGCTGGGGTCTCTACAGCGCTGAGTAGTTGGGGTCTTTACAGTAGTAGCTGGGGTCTCTACAGTAGTAGAAAGAATTGTGCAAACTTTAGAATTAGTAATCAGTCCAGTAGCAGCGACAGGGCCGTAGGTTGGTAAGGGGGAGTTTGTCACTGATCAGCACGAGTACAGTGCATGTTGAGCAGCGCCGGGTTCAGTAACTCTCTGGGAACAATAATTGGTAGAGGTGGAGGTTGCATCGGGTCCCGGCCGGGTTTGGGGAGGAGGCCGTTGAACAGCCATGAAAGGAAGTGGGAGTGCCGGAGGACCGATATGGCTGCTTGAGCTTGAGGTTGCATAGGAGGAAACTCAGCTTGCTGAGGAGGCGGTTGAACAGCCAAGACAGGAAGTAGGGGTGCTGAAGGATTATTGGGTCCAGGAAGAATTGTTTAAATAGTTTTGCAAATTTCTTTGAAGGGCAAGTCCTTGTATACCATATAGATATGTATCTAGTAATCCAGAAAATAGGCTGACCAAATCAGCTATATTCTGGACCACGTTTGACTTTCAGCTCAGTCTTAGTGATACTAAGAGCAACATTAACAGAAGTTGTGGATTTGGCCCTTGCGCATTTGGTGGCTGCCCAAAGATACAGAGCGGAAGAGAGCAACACAAGATGATGAAGACAATGATGACCAAGATGTATAGAATTCTGAAAATTCTACTAAAATATGTCTTGCTTTGTGGATGGTTTCAGACGACGGACAGAAAGAAGACAGAGACGCCAGCAACCCAGCTGCCCCGACACGCAACCGAAAAGAAAAAGAAAAGTCAAGAGAGAAAAGAAGCATTGCCACTCACCAAAGATGAGAAACAATCGGCTCATGGCAGGTAACAGAATCACAACACAAAACACAAACCAGTAGCTGCCAATGGCGCACAACAAAAATGCTCTTCGTTAGTTCTTACGTTTGTTTGTTTAGTAGTACTCATGTTGTACACATACAGTAATATAACGCAGTCAGACAGGCCATCTAAAACTGATGGATCGCTTATTTGGCAGGCCAAGGCCACTGGTGGTATAGTAGATGTCATTTCGTATGGATATTATCAAAATAATAGTGCCTTCTGAATAAGCAATTTCGGTTCGTTTATTGTTTGAACTGCACTGAACAAATGACTGATTAACATGACAAAACTCCCAGAAACAACATAGATGAACCCCTTCCACTTCTCGTTCATTCATCGCTTACAAAGCATGTGTTGGCTGTTGATCTGCATTCTGGCGGAAACGTTTTACCGAGCGACTGAGGGTTTGTATTTAGTTTCCTGACCTGGGGTTACACTATCCTTACAAACTGCAGCCAGTGGAGCATGCGGGAATCGTCATATGGACTCACACGCGCATGGCATGATTGTCGGTGGAACAGCAGTTGCTCCTGGAGAGCTTCCTTGGCAAGCATACATGAGAACCGTAACAAAGTCTACAAGGATCTGTATGTTGTCCTTTTGTACAGTATTGGTTGGTTTGGTAGTTACACAGTGTTGGGCAAAAAAACCCGGCCCTTTCTTTTTCGATTTTTTTATATTCTATTTTCTGTTCTGTCAGTAAATTTGGCTTCGATTTCAATACGCTGAGTTCAGGCGGAGTTTGTAAATTGACCCAGACTGTTTACATATCTGCGATTCTGCATAGTCGCTCATTTCAGCTTACCGGTACAGTGTATGTGGAGCCTCGCTGATCAGTAACCAGTGGATTATCACAGCTGCCCATTGCATGTAAATGTGCATTTTTTAAATTTTAAGTTTAAATTGGCTATAACTTTTAAATAAAGGCCATAAACTCTGGCCGATTTTGAAAAAAGTGCAATAATTTTTGCTTTAGAAACTTACTATGTATTTCTGTTTCAGAAATAGAAGAGCCAAATTTTCACACAAATTATCTGGCGTATATTTGGGCGTTCGCAATTTGAAGCGTGAGATAAAGAGCCACAGATACGGTTTTGGGCAACGTATCAAATACCCCGACTACAAAGCTAAATCTAATCAGAATGACATAGCTCTTATTAAGGTATGCTAATTCGCCATTCTGCATAAGAATAGAATTTGAGACGATTAACACAGACTAAACTAAATTTCATGATCGCTTGATTTTCCGTCCTTTCTATTTTGCTACTATTAGGTGTTACTGTGGAACAAACTGACTTCAATAGAATTGAGTTAGACCACAGTTGTTGAACCAAAAACCAGTCAAGCGATTTGTGATAGAGGATGCTTGCACGTACTACTATTCATTTTATATGTTACTATGAAGAACTCAGATTTCAGCTAAAGCGAATGGTGAAGTTCTCCTCAACCGTTCAGCCAATTTGTTTACAAAAGAACGACACAGGGGCCGTGCTTCCAGGCAAGAAAATGACAACGAGCGGCTGGGGTCGTACATCGGAACGCAGTCAACGTAGCTCGGACTTATTGATGAAAACTGTACTCAACATAGTGGGTAATGCTGACTGTTCCAAAAAATGGGGTCGGCGAATTGATGCTCGAAGTCAAATATGCACATACGCAAAAGGCACCGATTCCTGTCAGGCAATAACTTTTTCTTCTACTCTATCTTTTTATAAACTGTTTTAGTGCACTTGCAGGGAGATTCTGGAGGTCCGCTAGCTGCTGAGCACAATGGTCGTTGGTTCTTGTATGGAATCGTTTCGTTTGGTAGCTCATGCGCTAGCGATGTTCCTGGTAAGTGTACTGTACCGAAAAGCTTTTAAAGCGATACGTAAACTGTACTATACTTTAGGTGTCTACACCAGAGTCAGTCACTATTGCTCTTGGATTGAGAAAACGTCCGGCGTGAAATGTTTGTAAATATAAACACACAATAAAAACTAGTCATATGATCGAGAATAAAATTTAAGATTAACTTCGTCCGATAATTGAAGTGCTTCCTGAGCTCATTAACAGTAACTTTTAGCAAACATGTCATTTTCAGGCGACTCCAGTTAGAAAGACCAGTGGGTCTGGTGATATCTTTGGTTTGGATGGAATTTTCTGGATTTCTCTAACCTTGAATCTCAGCCGGGCTGATCCGCTCCCCTTCAGCTAGATGATTCAAATCCTGAATAAGCCAACTATTCTAATAAGCCGCGCACTCCAATAAAATTCGCTTGAAAAGCCTTTGGAAACCAAATTTGGCGTTTACACTGCTGATGTTTAAGAGAAATATCAGTGTGTTTGGAAGCCCTTTTTATCGCTTTTTGTTTGTTTTTAGCTCTAAAACGCTATTGGTAGCTTAAAATAGCGGTTTTAGCCTCCTTACTGAAAAAACGTGCTAAAAACGCATTTCCAGGCGTTCTGGAGCTTTATGAAATTTTGGACCGCCTGAGCAAACCATTGCTCTGCTGAAATGGCTGGGGGAGGAACAGTATGAGAATCCTACAATCTCCGGAAAGCAGACGGTTAAACCTAGTAGTTCTTACTCACACTTTATAATGAACACAACACAACAAAACGGTTCAAAACAGCTACAGATTTTACGTGGTACCTACAGTACACATCATCGACAGGAGGTCGATTTCGAGCGGCGACTACCGTGACTTGGTTTAACTAGGCTTTTCTTAAGCGTTTAGTTTAGGAAAACAAGTCATAAAATGACAGTTTGTCCCGAAATGGGCCCGGCAATCATCCGGTACACTGTGCGTTACGATTGACCGCACCGGTCAACCAATAAAATGGTGATCCTATCCCAAATACCACCAAACAACAGCTTACTTTGAGCGACAGTCCGGTTGTTGACTGATAAGAAGTTTCACTCATATGGTCAACAGCAACACCCAAATTTTGGACAGCTGAGCGAAACAATACAGAACCTAATAGTATCTGACTGAATGAGACGGGGAGTTACCAAAATTTCAAATCAATAACGAACATGCTTGAATTTGAAACCAAACAGCTGCTCCCGATCCGGAGATCTGTGCAAGGAAGGAAATATCTAATGTCCACATGCTACTTAACTTACAGCTTTATCTCATATTATGCGTCGTCAACCCATAGGCAGCCAACCTTGCACTGTCATATCGATTCCTGGCCCATTACCCCCGACTACCTAACTTGACAAAACTGCCTGTCTTTCATGTACGCCGAGCCAGAGCCCTAAAGCCAAAAAAACAGGCCAGGACTGTTCTTTGCTTAGATTCAATACTAAAAAGATATAGTTTAGGTTCACCAAATAGGCTTTCGGTGAGTAGGGTGTGTAGTGTGTCCTAACCTCACTCTATCTAGTTGGTTCCACGCTGGGTCAGGAACAGAAGAACCAGTCGAAAATAGGAGAAAGTGTAGTGGTTGTTTTTCAGTGGGAAGAGAAGACATAGCAAGTTTTTGGTGAAGTAGAATAATTATAAAAACCATCGCAAAACAAGTCGAAACGCAAATAAAAGCAAGTAGTAGATTGGTGAGTGTAGAGAGGATGACGCTCTTTTACCGACCGATAATCATGTTATGATTGGGTCACGCAACCTCTCCTGGCTCGCTGCCGACAACCGCGCGATGCTTGGCAAACCATTCCCCGGCTTTGTCCCGATGAGAGCTCCTTATGTTGCCTGCGCTGTCAAGGGGAGCGGTGCTCAATTCGAACGGGTCTGGACACGACCCCCCTCTTAGCCGGTGACATCCTTGGCGCATTCCAGATGTTAGCAACGGGTTAGTAGGCTGGTTGTCATTGATCGTTGGTCAGTCCATGTACTAGTCACCTCCTCTGCCCATTCCAGCACTCTGCGCTGGAGTAGCAGAAGTGGTCGACGCACTTGAGGTGACTGATGGTGATCGGGTTGGCGGCTCGCATAGGAACTCGCGCCTGGCATTGCTCCGCATGTGAGTTGTTGAACCAACAGTCCTGATCGCAGACCAGCCAGTGCGGTGACAGTCAGAGAGATCGAGCTTGGGTGGTAGCCAAGTGGAATGGTTGCTGAGTCATCCCGCTGCATAGTCCCTTGGTGCTTCGCCACTGATTCTCCTGTTCGGTGGATAGCTTAGGGTCCCAGATAGACTGGGTCCTGGCAGCTATGTTGGCATGGATCCATGTGTGTAACCCAGCGGGTTGAGTGACATGAGTCAGATCAGGCAGTGCTGTGCTGGTGGAAGTCATCCAGGTTCGGTCAGCGCTGCAGCAGTAGAGCGAGGCAGTGGTGATGGTGCCTTCAAATTCGGTCCTCGGTAGCAAGGACCATGGTGTGGCTCCCGTTTTGCCAGGGTAATATCCCAGTGTCGGAATACCACTGGAGATGGTAGCGCCGATATGATCGGTCATCGTACTTGCGTCCAGAGGTGCCTGCTGATTGGTGTCGAATCAGATCCCTTCCACAAGAAGTGTATCCGCCAGTGTGATTGTGACTCTCTGGTTCAAGATAGGGCAGTTCAAAGATGACGAAACCGTTTGGTGTCATCATTGCCATTATCACCTGGCATTCCCTTTCGCTGAGAGACTCCAGCATGGTGTTAGTAACAAAAGGTAGAAGATTGTCATCCACCTGTGTAGTCACATCTCTGATGTTGTATTCCGCTCGCAGTTGTGTGACCCGATGGAAAGTCCTCAAAGCAAGGAGGTACTCTCTAAACGATTTGGCCATGGTGGTGACCACAACAGATGACAAGATGCGCGGTTTCAGTATGAATCCAGTGTGCTGAGAAACGTGAACTGCTACCATGAAGTTGTGTAAAATCGGATGATCGAGCAGAGAGCATACGATTCGAGGTCCCAGGCCAGTCAAATATGCTTGGGCCAGTCCCTCTGGGTTTACGTATGGGTTGCTGACGACAAGCTGCATCATAGCCAACAGGAACTTTTCGTAGCGCTGCCAAATCGGGCTCTTCCCCTCCAGTTTGATGGGCAGGCAGCAAGGTATTGGCATCAAGCTGATCGGCTGCCACCTGTTGGCATAGAACACCTGGGAGCACCGGTAGTAGCAGACCTTGCGATGGCAGAAGTCCAGAGTCGAATGGCAATAACGTGCTGATGGGCTGGCCCATTATTATGCCGATTCATTCCGGTGAGGCTGAGTTGCCATCCAAATACGCCTGGTAGGTGACATAGACGTGTTGAGCGTTTATGAAGACATCCTGATTCAACCAATTCGGTGAGATTGGGGCCACTTTCATTACTCGTCTGATGAAGAAGTCCCAGAGAAGGACGTCCCAGGAGGACCCTTTGCTGGGAAAGTGATTGGACAACAGTCAAGGGCTGGAGTTCTGGTTGAACTCAGCCCTCAACAGCTTGATCTCTTTCGAGTCAAATGGCACTGGTAGACCCTTGTATCGTTCAAGGCACCAAATATCATTGCACCCTTGCACAAAAGCTCACTGGTTGTCGATTAAGGCTGCGATCATTAGTCATCCTCTGGGTTGAGCATACCCAAAGAACATGAAGGTGCCTCTGTTGGATTGTGGTCCCACTAGTCAAACGTGTGGTGGCATTCCTGTCTCATCCCACCAGCTCATGTACTGAGCGGCACCCTAGTAGGGAACGACCGGAACCGGATTTTTGGGTCCGATCGGAATCGGAATCGGAATCGGAACTCAAGTACAGTTCCGAATCGGAATTTTTCGGAATCGGAACTTTTTTGAAAATCGGCTTATAATTTTGGCATAACCTGTTTTTGGCAAAGAAACAGTGTTTACGCAACCATCCTTTACAATTCCATGCAAACATCCAGTACAAATCATCATGTCAAACGATAACAATGCATTAAAATCGCCAACCATCAATAGGTAAAATTGAAAGCGCGTAAATTATACTTTAAAAACAACAATTTTTCAACGCTTTCAGTAGAAGAGTGCGAACTGGTATTTGGTAGTGGGTGTATTGGGGCTGGGGGTGTTTTCCAGGTTTGGTATTGGGTTTTTATGCCCCAATGCCCAATACTAATTAGGACATACTAAAATCGCTGTTGAACTGAAAAACTGACCTGAAAAAATCCAAAAGATTGACCAATGATTACAGTAGGTATAGAAAACCGTTTTTGCGTTAATAAAGTAAAGGTTAAGAATGCCTTATACTGTCCGCTTTTCTAATTAGTACACCAGTAATTAGCGCAATTTCTCTGTTCTTATCTAACATAAACGTTTGTAATTCAATTGAAATTTGTCATTTTAGTGATACAGAATATATTAGTACTGTACCCAGGGGGTGCGGTCTGGTACACCCCTTTCCAGTGGAGTAAGAAGAAAAAATCTGGCGAAAATAAGAAACACCGGAATACAGTAGATCATGTAAGGGACTAAAACTGTTAATTATTGCTTACTTTACCCTCCAGAAGGCTTCTAAATCTTTCTTAAAGGCTAATTTTTCAAAATATCTCGCCCTAATTGGACAATGGCCCAATCAAGCCTCTTCGAACTTTTAATCCCTGTGAAAGAAATCCTGTGTACACCACTGAAATGCACCTTTTCACTGAAATGCAATTTTTGGCTCAGTTACGCAAGTATTGGGGTCTCAGGTATTGGCATTGGGTATGGGGTATTGGGTCTTTCAGGTATTGTTCGTACTCTATTTTTCAGGCTTCAAGTGACTTCTGTCGCCTTCCAAAATGTGGTTTGCCACTTTAAACGTCCGTTCACTGGCTTTGATCAAAATTTTTGAGACGTTTGAAGACTGTTGAGTTCTTCAGACTCAGGTGCTTCAACAACGGAGTAGTGCTAACTTTTATTTTTACTTAGTGGGATTACAGTAGATTATGGTATGGATTACTAAACTATGCAGATTGTCGATTGCACAGCAAAGAAGACACGCAATAGTATGCATAGAATTGGTGTTTGATTTCCTAAAAATTTAGCCAAAGTTCCGAAAAATTCCGAGACCTCTGAGTTCGGAATCGGAACTGCCAGTTCCGATCGGAATCGGAATCGGAATTCCGGTCGTTCCCTACACCCTAGGAGTCCTGTTGGTAGCGCCAGATCTCATAGGCTTGTCGCACATGGTTTCGGTAGCCAAAAATTATTTGTTTTGACTACAAAACCGTAGCCCTCGTCCTCATCATGGATGGCCAAGGCGGCATGTCACAGTTCTCCCGCGTAGGAGTAGGAATGGCCTCGGCGCGCAGGGCACTCGTCGGTCTGCATAATGCAGTCCTCATCATCAAGCGCCTGGCCGATATCCACTGCTCTTTGTACTTCATCTTTCTTAGGCTGCCCCTTCAGTCGAAGGAACACCTCCTCATTTCGTTTTGGCGCCATAGAGCAAGCTGCTTCGATATCTGGTGACATAAAAGCTGCCCTAAATCCATCAAAAGCGTTGATGGTCAATTGCTTGTAGTTCTCAAAAGCAATGCTGTCATGGGTCAGGGTGCAATACACCAAGTCTGGCGTTATGGAGGCCATTGTGGGCGCCCCTGCCATGATGTTGGCCACATCTTGAGTGGCATACTCCAGTTGAGCAGGTGGAATAGACAGCATCGCTTACTGATGGCATGAAGCACGAAAGTTGCATGGTCTGCTTGAAGCTGGATGGGTAACCCATGCCCAGATACAGAGTGGCCATGGCGGTTCATGGACCATGGACCTTCTCTCCTCTGGTCTGGTTGGAACCCTGTAACTCAGCGAGCCAATCGTGTAGGTGGATGTAGCCGGTTTTGGTGGTGAGGTATCTCCACCATTTGCCATTGTAGCTGGTGCACTCCTGTACAAAGATCTGGTCCTGGTCTCGACTCGACCCAGACCGATCTTGATGATGATTGGGTCGCGAACCACTTTGTGGAGAATTCGTGGTAGCTGATTGAAGGTGTAGATTGCAATGATCAACGGTGTACAACCCGTGGTGGTGATCTGGATCAGCAACAAAGGTGTACCCATGTAGTAGGGGTTGACAGCGTTGCACAATCGGTAGTACTGTGCTTGCCATACCGCGTCGACAGCGCTGATGCAACGATTCCTTCTAGGGATGACTTTCTTGTTGTCCGGGTTAAAGGATTGATTGGCGAGGTAGGCTGCAGTGTAGCGCCTAGGTGTCATATGCTTTAGCGACTTTTCCGCGATCTGCAGTTCCTTCTTGGCCTCAGCAATTTGTTCGGCAGGGAGGTCTGGAGTACAAGCCACTTTCGCTTTTTGTACTGCTTGTGGTCGACAGGCATGTTCTGCTTCAAGCTGGGCGTCAAATCTTGCCAGGGCGGCCTCCACTGCTGTGGTGGCCATCTCCCTGCAGTGAGGATTGTCGAACAGTTTCCTGGCCGGTTGAGCATGGTCAGTTGGCTCTAGCTTGCGAATGGTGTTCAAAAATTCTTTGTCGAGCAGCACAGCCAATGAGATGTCTCCAAAATTGAGGCACCCCTCAAAATCCATGGTGATGATCATGCGCCCATCGAACATGTACTGCGAATGACGTAACATGTCACTCAGTACTAGTTCTAGGTTGGGAAGCTGGTGTTCTCTGTCGATCACATATGGAGGAGGAAACCTGCCGGCTGGCATGGCCTCCAGTATCGTCCAGATCATAGCAAGCTGCAGAGCGGTGTGGTATGGGATTTTTGCAGCATGTGCCTCCAGGTTGAAGATGTTGATTTTGACCAGCATTTTGCCGATCTGGGCCCCAATGCCGCCAGTTGCCATTTGTCTTGAGATGTATTCGGCGTTTGGTTGTGGTTGATTGACCTGCTTCCGAGTGACCTGGGAGTCACTCAGAAGCCACCAAATTCCCTTTTCAGATTTGGTGCACAGGTTGGCTGCAAGATCGGCTGGTCGCACATTGTAAATGGGTGCCAACTGAATGGCTGTCTCCTGTGGGTGTTCTGTCTGCATGGGATCCATCCTTCCAATGGACGGATGGTTGAGGTAGGCCCGATACTGTTCCCGATAAATTGGACTCATCACCGGTGGTGTGTTCGTTTCTTCCTTGGCTGTCGGTATGCGAGACGGGTCTGGAATGGAGCCCATATTCATTAGCAACTTGTGTGTGTAGGTGTCGAGCTTGCACTGCAAAGTGTAGCTCGGCCAATCGGTGACTTTTTCTGCTTTTTCCACTTGCTGTGTAGAGTACTCCTCCCAGTCCTTCCGACTCATGGTCAAAAAGTCCAGGGGAGTAACCAGCAGTGGGGTAAGCATGTAGTCTCCTGGGCACAGCGGCTCTCTGTCATAGCCAAGTAGAAGAGGTCCGATGTTTTTGGCCCAAAAGTTGACTGTCCAGAGTTTTCTTGCCCTCACTAATCACTGGAGGCCCGGGTAGGCCATCCTGTGCAGGAGAGTCTCCACTGGATGTTCGCGGCAGGTGCGCCTCCAGCATCATCCATTGTCTGGCCCATTCTCGACAGTCGGTTCGTTGTTTGACCACCTCCTCCTGCAGGTGGAAAGCCTGTAGGAAGGAAAGGTCCTCCAGTTGAAATAGATCTTCCACCTCATACTCCTCTCTCGGTTGTCAAGTAGCAATGGTTGGTGGTTGAAAGTTGATCGAATCCAAAATCCGAGCCGATTTTTGCATTTCTGCAATGGCTGCTGCCCCTGTTGTAGCCGAGGCGGCTTCATCTCTCCAATTCTGGATTTCTTCAGCCGTAAAATACAGCCGAAGTTCATCTGTCATTTAGGGCTGACAATCTGGCCATGGCTGGTAGGTTTTCTCTGGGTCCTTGGCCATTGTTGTCAGTGCCAACTCCTGGATGAGAGAGTCCCTCATCATTGCCTGCCGTGGTGGTTTTGTAGATTCTACACAGTAGCTCTTCCAATCATACTCTGGTGCCAGTCGTTGTGTAGAAGTGACCGACCGGCAAGGGATCGGCTGGTTTTTTTGGTCCCTTCTTTTTTCACTGTGTCTGGCCAATGGTCCCACAGATGGGGGTCCAGTCGGCTGAACAGCAGCAGACGAGCTTGGGGTCCTTTGATGGCTAGCTGCATGTCCGAGTGCATAGACTACCCTTTCGTTTCCTGATCGGTTGCTGCCAGGTTGTGACAGCATTCTTCGATCACCCAGATGACCCTGGAGGGGACCTCTTTCAGAGTCCCCATACCTAGGTCGCTTAGGCGATCGTCCTCTCGACTTGACTCGATGCCCAGAATGTGAATGTCGGCTGTCAGAACGCTGTCTAGACTTAACTCTGCACCGGTCCCCTTCCAGGGGCCGGGCAAGGAGCGTCTCTGCAGTGACTCCAAATAATTTACTTGTATTAGTAAATTTGTAAAAAAATATAATTAAAATTGTAATTATAATTTACTTAGCAACAGTGCTGCAAGCGTCACCTAAACGTCTAAAACAACAATTTTTAGTTTGTGACTGGTTGAAAACGCGTTTCCAAGGGGTCCGAGCAACTTTCCAATACGTCTGCAACAGCTTTCCGATACATCTGAAACTGCTTTCGAATATTTCTCAAACAGCTTCCCGATATGTGTGAAACAGTTTCCCGATAGATTCACCTTCAAATTTTGGCTTTCCGATACGTTGGCCAACTATGCCATATGGCGTTGGCAAGTTGCAAGAGGTCATAGAATTTACAAATTAGATCTCTTGGCTGTGTTTCAGCTTCACCAGGTAGAACAGCATAAATAATCTGGCTTTCCACAGAAGTTGGTCAAGCAAAACATTTTCCGATTGAATAGACATTAAACTGTACAGCCCAGACATTCAATCGCATCGTTCTTTGCAATGTGGTTGGCTAACTTTATCTGGTTTCTACTGCAGCTTACAACTGAAGCTGATAAGCGAAGTGACGTCTTTGACTTTCCACTAACCTACAAGAATGACAGACTGATAGTGCAAATGACTCTTGTTGGACAGGGACAGTTTGACATGGTGATCGACACCGGCTCTGACCAGACCTATGTCTTCCTCCAGAACATGCAATGTTTCTATGTAAGCTTTTTAGACATGTACAATCAGGCACTGAACACTGAACGCCACATATTTCATCGGTACTACTATTTAAAGGTGCTGGTGCCATATATGGATTATGTATCTAACTGTTGTTGTACGACACCAGTTTCAGCATTGCTTTTGTTCCAGATGACTGACCATGATTTTGAGCAATTGAATAAGAAGCCTATGAAACTGAAACGAAATCAATTTGGCTACTATGACCTGGTTGGACTGAACACGGAGCAGGTGTCATGCAACTTTGCAGGTCCATATAAACCATCAAGAACTAATGACATAACTGATCTGAGAGATCATGGCTGCAGCCGATACGATAATTTTATTGTCCTCTACAGAGTCTACCATGAACTGGTTGAATATTAACTGCAGCACAGTGTGGCGCAATTTATAAATTTGAAACTAGGTAAAGTAATACTACGTAAAGCTGTCACCTAATAAATTAGGTAAAGTATACTAGTTAAGTAAAGTTCTCAGCTAAGAAACTAGGTAAAGTAATACCAGGCAAAGCCCTGAAAAGCTAGGTGTTACTAGGCAAGTCGGCAAGTAGATAAATAGGAACCAAACCAGCGCTGTCTTGCACACACCGGCACTAATGTTGAGGGTTGTTGTTAAGGAGGCTGCCGGACCTTGTGCCTCTTCCTGTTCTATAGCAGTCGGCTACTCCTAGTCCGAAAGGACATTGAAAATATCAAACTACGTAAACTTGTTTTGCCTAGAAGTACCTACCGTAGTTCTTTAAGCGAATCGAGTTTTTGTAAAGCAGCTTCGTTATCTTTGAGCAACGGAGTCAATTCAGCCGAAAGTGTGTTCAATGCTTTCTGAGCAGCAAACATTTCGGCGTTTAGAGTAGAAAACTCTGACTGACAGTCTGGCATAGGAGCCCCGACATTGTTGGCAAAACGTTGCAAAAATCGGTGGTTTTAATAGTCAATGCATTCACAGTTTCCCCCAAAACACGGCCTTGTTCGAGCAAATTTTTGCGTCGCCTTTCACGAGTACAAACTTGTTCGTCGGTATCGGGGACAGACATTGTGCACGTACGGCAGCAAATTCAAAAGAAAAACTGCACGTAAACCGAACTCACCGAGAGCGAGAGAATCGTGAAGTCTTACCCCTACCATACCGAGTAGAATGAGTTGAGGACGGCATGATGAGTTGGCGCAATGAAGAACAATAAAAAAAATTCCTGTGACGGCACCAAAACTGTGACACTCGCCTACTGCTCGTCTGTTTATCTCGACTAAATTCTAGCCGGCCAAAAGTAAACCGGCGCAAACTGTGACCAAAATTAGCATACCACACCGCCGCATGCTACAGTATACTACAGTGGGCAGGTATTGAGAAAGTACCTAATATCAGGTATCAGGTACAGGTATTTCAAAAATACCCAATCAGGTATCAGATATAGGTAGGTATTCACAAAAATACAGGTATCAGGTATTAGGTATCAGATATTTTGTTAAAAATCCAGATTTTAGCTGAAAAATCGCTCAAAATACCAATTTAAGCTTGAAAGGCAGCTAAAATTTGTTTAGTTAGGGTCGTTTCAGGATTTTTTCGTCATGAAACTGCATAAAATGCTAAAAAGGGGTGCTGAATCGCTTTGTACATCCATCTCTTGTGGTGTTGATTTTTGCCAGTCAGAGAAAAGCTTCTTGTAAACCCTTTTCACGAGCATGTCCCTCTCTCTACTCAGTGGCTAACCTAAGATTTTGCAAACGAAGTGTAACCTTTTTGAGATTTCTTTTTTGTTCGGCCATGGTTAAACAGGGATGAGAAAATTTTGAAAATTAACGTTCAAAACCTGTTTTGAAAAGCATTGTGAGTACAAAATTAGCAGAAATTAGCGGTTTTCGTAGTTTGAAAAGGCCTGGTTGGGCCACGGCGGGAAAATTTTGAAGAATTAGCTTTCCAACATGCTTTTTTAATAAACAAATTTGTCTAAAACTACCATTTAATGAATTTTGTTTGTACCTGATACTGTAACTGTACCTGTTTCAGACCAAAAATACCCAAAACCAGGTAGGTACACTTCGAAAGTACCCGATCAGGTATCAGATAGGTATCAGGTGGGTATTGCAAATCTACCTGATAATCAGGTACAGGTACAGGTATACCTGATCCGCAGTACAGTATACGTACGTAAGTAACAAACGAAAGTAACAAACAAAAACTAATCACATCCTAATGTGACAAGTGTCTAGATAACAAACAACTAAGGTTTGTGATAAATACTGTTGCTAAGTAAATTTATTTGAAATATAATTAAACAAAAATTTAATTACCACACGCCCAGAGAAATATAATTAAATTAAAATTTACTTACCACATCTGAGAAAAATTTAAATTAATTATAATTTACTTACCACATTTAATTAAATTAAGTACATTAAGTATATTTAAAATAGGCCTGTTTTCGGCGGCTGACACCTTCAGCTGTACTGTACTTCCAAGTTAACTAGGATGCTATAGAATAAATCAACAGTCAACTAGAATGAAAAAACTAAACTACCTAGGATGCCATGGGATAAGTGAACAGTACTGCAGTGCAATAATGGCAGTTGTTTAGAATGAAAACCTCCATCTCAAGCTCATCTTTCAGTTTCTGTTTTTTTCTACAATAGGCAATGCTGGTGAGGCTAAACACATGCTATGTATTGCAGAACTGGCCGGACAGCACCTAAAGGAAGCACTCCTAGCTAAATTGGAGCACTCCATTTTGTGGAAACTAAGAAAAACAAGCATAAAGACCAAACAGTTGGCAGAAAACTGTACTGTAGATGTGCATTGGCCATTCAATTGTATGGATACCGAAAGCAGACACTCACGCAGCACTTGCACTGCATTGCATGCTGCCAAAAAGTCGATCAATAGCTAAATTTTTGTAGAAATTTAAGTATATTTTATGTAAATTAAGTAAATTTTTTGGTAAAGTATAATTCACAAATAAATTATAATTAACTTTTCCGTTTTTTTGTAGAAAATTAATTTAATTATAATTTACTTACCAAATAATTTACTTGTATTTGTAAATTTCTAAAAAAATATAATTAAAAATATAATTACAATTTACTTAGCAACAGTAGTGACAAATCAATCCAATATATTTTCATTTTTATGAGAAAAACTCGAGGAATCAAAAAATAATTCGCATCATTTCCTTACCTAACCAATCTAATATGGAACAATCTAATATGCATATTTGACAGAAAATTGCACTACCTCACCGTTATCTATGCTTTAAACCGCTGGAAATTTTTGTTTCCAATTTGAGTTTTTCCTCCGCTGGGTATCATTGAAAAGTTATACCTTTCTTCTAAAATCAGGCTAGGTTGAATTTACGCTAAACATTAAGGTTAGTTTGCATATGTATAAAACATATTGGAAAATCCAATACATATGTATATATACAAACGAAAAACAATGTATATTATGTAAACAATGTATATGTATCTGTATATGTACATGTACAGACAACTGTGCATGCAGCAATGCAGCATGAAGCTGTCTGTGCCACGGTCGTACAACAATTCTTTCACAAACGTTAGTGTCTATCTATATGGTGCTAAAGACAGCAGCATCCTTTCGTACACCAGTTTTGCAGAGTACACCTAGACACCCAGTGTGATTGCCGTTTCATTGTTAGGTGATTAGTGCCGGTCAATTTGGCCTGTTTACCACGCTTGCAACCCTCCCACCGCAGACTGTTTTGCATTTGCTCACACCTATCTTTGACCAGGAAATGCACGCAATACCAAAGACATGCAAATGCCTGGTCAAATCAGTTTTAGTTATTACAGTCACGCACTTAACACCTCTACATTGTATATATGGCAGTGGTTGAGGCTAGTTAAAACCCGTTTAGACAACCCCTCCTCGGCCTGCACCTGTTACATGCATGTCGTGTATGTTGCAATGATGTACTGTATTTCACTGAAGAGCAAATCAATAAGTCACAGCTTTCAAACTAAGGAACTTTCGCGCATCCATAGTTGCTGTATCATTAAGATTTTTAATGATCGGTTAGGTCATTCCCGTAATGAAATCAACCCAAAAGACAAAAGTTAGTATTGCTTTTTTGCTGCTTCCGTTCAAGGCATCACAGACATTTGGGTTTGACACAGCAACTCATATCATCGCAAAATGACTTACAAACAATGCAGAACTGAAAAGGTAGATTTATGATTATGCCAGCGACCAATGTTGAGTGAGCGTTGGTTTGGGTCTTCACTGCAAAGTACAAACCGCAGAATGCATAGGATTTTCGGTGAGACATGGATATTAGTTTGAGGGATGGCTGCGTTTGAGTGAGGATAGGCCGTTCGCTGGGCCTAATTGTTGCGGGCTGCTGAAACGCTCTGGTGGAGCACTGGTGAGATTCCGTCGGCCAGTCTGCCACATAGCACACTTTATAGTAGTGGCACCATACACAAACCAAAAACAATGTGTATTAGGCAAACGATGTATTTGTATATGTATATATACAGACAACTGTAAAATACAGTGCCCAGAAACTAAGTAAGGTAATAGTAAATAATTACCCGAAAATTAACCTATTTACTAATTAGGTATATCTAGTTTCAAAGTGCACCACACTGCTGCAGCATGAATGTCAGACAGTCTGTTTTTCTCTGTATTGCAGGTGGTTTTTGGTGGCGATGTGGTCGACGTGCCAATCATAGGAGTCTGGAAACTGATACTTCCTCGAAGCTTGGAAATGCATGCATTTAACCTTTTTGGATTCTGTTATCCCCTCAAGAACTTCAACAGCAGCAACTGGTGCTACCCGGCCAGCTTACTGCTAGCTGTTGAAGACCGACTTAAACATCGAATGTTCACAATGTACACTGGTTCACGGACTGCTGCTGGCGGACAGGGCTTCCTAACCTTGGGAAGCCGCAGACAATCTATTAACCCAGCGGCACTGCACACACTTAGTACGGTACCCCACAAGAGTAAATGGTTTTTTGAAGCTGGTCCCGTAATCGTAAGCTCCATACTAGATACACAGTGATTACAGGCAACTCTATATTTTTCAGCTACTTCAAGAGAGCAACGTTACTGAAAAGCGAATCGAAATAATGGGAAAAGGCATTCAAATTATGATCGATTCTGGAAACCCTTTTGCTTTTTCAATGCCAACCTCAGTGTTTGCTAAGGTAAAGTTCTGTTCAACCCCCCCAAGGTTCTTTTAATTTTCGGAAAGGCAATCTTAGGTCAATTTGGCCAGGACAGTTTCTAAGATTGTGTGCATTCCCAACCAGGACTGTACTTTTCAGATCCGAAAGCTGGTTGAAACAAAAACAGAATGCAGTCAGTTTTTGCATGAAGTGCGTCCAAGAGTAGAAATTCATTTTTCACATAAGCGATTTATGATACATTTAACGGGAGGCGACCTGGCTCGACTTGACAGCAGGAAGCATGGCCAGACAAAACTGTGCTATTTGTCAGCATCTGAGGTGGCGGAAAAGGATCTCGGGGAACATACGATGGTACTAGGGGTCAGGTTCTTCCAGCGCTACTATGCTGAGTTCGAATTTAGTAGCCAAAGAGTGCCGGATCAAATTAGGTTTGGCTTATTTGAAAATACGCAACTGAAGTGATCCATTTTTTAATAAAGTTGCCTATATTGATCCATTCATTGCATTGACACATTTGGGCCTGTCGCAGTCGCCTCAGCATAGGCGATCATGTAATCTCAGTTGAAGGTATGAGGGATATACTGGACAAGATGAGTGAATGTTTGACAATATTCCATTCCAAGTTGTTGCTGCTGTAACTTCTGTCCTTTCAGACTAGGAGTAGCCACTGCTATAGACCAAGAACGGCCCCAAAATCCGGCAACCTCCTTTAACTCTTTCGCACAGGGCCGCCAAATGTCCGATGAGCCAATTCGAATTTTTGGCCGGGAAAATGCGTGATGGTCGCGTGCGAAGCTAAAAAGTTGTCCGATGAAAACGCTGCATGATGGAAAGGTTTCACCGCGGTGGGTGTGAGGTTTTCCATCACGCATGTTTTATGGGCAGCCACTTTAACATGCATTTTGCGAGAAAGTCAGCTTAGAGTGGGCAAGTAGGGTCACGTCACGGATCTGGCTGATAAAATATCTATTAAGAGTGGGTGTCTGAGTCCGGCAACCCTGTAGTGAACTCCCTATGCACAAAAATAGGTCGACCTCTCCGATTTTGCTCAAAATTTGCATAAATGATGTACCTTAGGGGAAACCAACGTGTACCAACTATCAGCCCCCAACTCCGCCTAATATGCAAATTACGAGGGGTCAAAGGTCAAATTTGGGGTATCTTATTCGATTGAGCATAACTATGCCAATTTTCAACGCACGGTGTCCGGGTTTCCGTAAACGATAGAGCTTTCTCTTGGCTTTCCAACGAGCTACACGGCGCATTTCTACACGGTTTCGTTCGGTAGTTATAACGATTTCTTTTCATTTTTTGATGACTCAAAAATCTCTTTTTTGCCCACTGCAAAAAAAATTCCCTCCTATCCCTCTTTTTTATTTCTTTATTTGATAGCCCTTGATGAGAGCTTTAATTTGATGTAAGATATGAGCGATTTCACAGGGGCATTTTGGAGAAACTTGCATTTGAATGTTGCTACCCAAGCTGACTGCTGCGAAATTTCTACTGTAAGAACTGCCCGGAAGTGTGTTAGTTTGCATCCCAGTAAGTTCAGGATTATTTTATCAGAAGCGACAGGTTGACACGTATCCCAACTCTAAACTTTTGAGTTTACATTAGCCGTGGCATAACAGTATTGTGGTGCAGCATAAGTTGCTTCAGTCATTCGAGATGTTCTTTCAAGTTTGCCAGCATTTCATCATCCTCAAGAGTGACAATGTTTTTATCATCCAGGTAATCATGCCGAGTTGCAAACCGGTTTTCTGATGTGTCTTCTGGCTTGTCAACGTTGTGCTGCTCAACTGCACCCTTCCTTAGCTTCTGTGACATTCTTGAGAAGTATGCAAGAATTTGTTGCTCTGTCAAATATTCATTCACATTGAAGAGAAGAGCGCCACCTTAAGCATTTTGTTGAACATTTGTTCAAATGAACGAAGTGACATGGTGCATATAATGCAGCACATGTTTTTGCTATAGTAATAGGTGAATAGTACCTCTACGGGTTTTTTTTCATGTCGCTGGCCACCTGCGCTGCGTTCAATTTCTGTTTTGTTTGCTCACCTTCAAGAAACTTGCTCTCAAGGTACTGCACCTGTTTCTTTGAAAAACGAGTGAAAGCAGGTGCTTCACGCAAGGCCCACCCCTGTTCAAGAGGTTGCGTCTCGCTTTGATGGCATGCGCTTTGTTGAGCAGCATGCGTCTCCAACTCTTCATTGATGTCAGCGCGAAGGTCATCCATAGCTTTAGAAGTATGCAATTCTTCCAATCGAGTAACGTACAACCCTAAGAAACCTATTTATGGTAAGACAGATAGAAGTAAGAATTAAACAAGAGCTAAAAGTACAGTTAAACAAGTAAGCATATGTAAATGTAAACGTGCCTTGAGCTGCATCCAAAAGAGTGAGTCTTTCAGGTTTGTACTTGTGCTTTCCACCGGCAACATGCTGAATTAGATTTGCGTAATAGTAAAACTTGGCGGTACATCCTGGTTCTGGACAGTCGTACAGCAAATCACGTTTGAACTCATAGTTGGACTCTGCCGTCGCTCGAGCCTCTTCTGCGGTTGTATCATCTGCAAGCTGATCGAACTCGTCTTGAAATTCAGTGCCTTGATCAGGCTCGGAATGGCTTTCCGGTGTTTGAGGATAGTCTGGTTGACCAATTGGTTTCCACGATTCATGGTGTTCATGTTCAGGTACGAACAAGTGGTGATTAGCAAGTTTCTTGAATGCTTATGTGTTTATACTGATTTGTTTTCCATTCCCGAGAAATGGCATTCTCCAGATCCGCATGGACCTAGCCAGAAAGACTTCGTCGCCTTTTGCGTCTACGGTTGCTGTGGTCCACATAAACTGAAAGTCTGAGAACTTCGTAATCCCTTCGATGCCTTTTGGTTTCCGTTTTGGCTTTGTTTCTTGTTTTCCAGATTGTGGTTGTCCATCGTTAATGTGCCCAATGAAAAAAACTAACTCCTCGAAGCCCCCATGAGTACTGTTGTTTGTGTATACACATACACATTTACCATACACAAAAATACACATTGTTTTTTCAATGTGTATACACATACACATACACATACACATTGAAAATTCTGATACACATTACCATATACAAACAGTACTCAAAATGTGTATTTTTGTGTATGTGTATTTGATCAGCAAAAGTAGATAAAATTTCGAGCAGAATCGTAAAATTTCGATGTTTTTGCTGCAGTATTAAACAGTAGAAATCTTCATGAAGCCTTAAAATCGGCTAACTAACTCGATTTCAAAGCTATCCAAGGTTTCAAGCAGTAGACATTGAGAGATTTGACTTTCCTAGCATTTATGACTAAAAATCTGCCAAAAAAATTTGCATTTTCAGTACAATACACATACACAAATATACACAAAAATACACTTTATTTTATTGAATGTGTATACACAAATTACCATACACATTTGAAGGTAAATGTGTATACACATACCATATACATACACAAACGGAAAACCCAATACCAAACAACAGTACGCCATGAGAAGGAGGATAGAGCAAGACCTCCTGTAGTGAGTGCCTCATCCTGTTGACCGCCTGTAGCGTGGTAACTTGTCGCCTTTTCTTCGGTAGACACTTAGTGCGAAATTGTTACTTTTTGCCTACCCTTCTCGGCTCTCTACCGCCTGACACGTTCAACGGAGAGGGCGTCGACCTACACCATTTTCTTTTCTCACCACCACCTCTTCGGCAAAACGTTTTATTTCAACTTTCAACAAAATTACAAAAACCAACTTTTTGCTAAAAATCATCTCTTCTGCACCGTCGCAGCGTCCACCGTCCGACCTCGGAAATATTCTGTCTAACCCAAGGAACCACCAACGATAGGGGTTAGGACACTATTTCGTTGAATTCTGCAATAAAAAGCGATTGATAAAATTTTTTTCTGCCATCTCGGTAAATAACTTTTGGAAAAAAAACAGAAAAAAACTGGAAAAAAAACGAAAAAATACCGGCTTGAGTTTTTCCGGAAAACAAACAGCCCTGATATGATGTGGTACACCCACGTTTGTCCACTGTGGGTGGTGCTACCATGGATGGTATCCCAACGTTGGCACTGGTACCTGTACTTGTACCAGGTAGGGTACCGCTCCCTTCAGATTTTGTAACATATACGATAGTGGTGCCATCCATTCCAGCGGCACCACATATGTATGGTACACACCACAGTCCCCGAACATGGGGCTACCATATATATAGTGCCAGTACTATAAACGGCATTAAGTGCTTACTGTTATAACCGATTATTCTTTTAGATAACTGTGACTTACTAATTAGCTACTTGAAAGCACAGAATTTGATTGAGTACCAACAGTGGGGTCCTAAAACGACAACATTGCACTGCTGTGTATTCCACCCAAACGTTGAACAAGTAGAGATTGGAACTTGGGAATGCCGACCACTCGAAGACAAACAAAAGGACAGCTGCGTATGTCCAACTTCTCATTATAGGCTCTCAATTTAACTGTGAAATCTGAATATTGTAGATTAGATATTGTAATATTATTTCAGTAAGACTTTCTGTCTGCTGGTATTCTATGCATTTTGGCCTTCACGTCCAATGGAAGGGATTGACGATGACTATGCCAGGTATGCTGACTAGCCTGGATATTGGATAGGATTGTTTTACAGATGCATGACCAAGAAAGTCTGGATACCAAAGTGTGCGGCATTGTGGAACGATGGAGAAGCTAGAGAATACCGCTTGGTCGCTGACTCATTCAGGCATGAATAAGTGGAGGTAGGAAGAAAAAGTCTGTCAAAAATATAAGAAACTAATGAATTATGCACTAAAACTGTCTATTTTGTGCTCAGAATGCCTTCTAAATGCGTTTTTGAAGGCCAAATTTTCAAAATTTTCTCGCCCTGGTCGGGCAGAAGCCCAACCAGGCCATTATAAACTACTAAAACTTGTAATTTCTGTTAATTTTAAGCTCGGAATGCGTTTTAAACGCGTTTTAGGAATTAGAAGGCTAATTTCGCTAAATTTTCTTACCCTGGTTTAGCAGCGGCCCAACCAGGCACTTTCAAAATTTTACACCCCCCGTTTCCAAAATCCTGGATACGCCACTGGTCCGGGGAGTGGGATCCCCTCTCCAACCGGTGATGCCGTCTCGGAAACAGGCATCCATCTGGTCCTGGTAGTCACGGTTGATGGGCAGGAAATCTTTTCTTTCTCGGAGGACTCTGGAATGCTCAGCTAGCAACCGATCGCATGACTCAGGGGAATGTACGGTTCTAGCAGCAGTTTCCGGTCCCATCCACTGAATCAAGCCAGCAGCTTCATCGTAGTCCGGCATGATTTGTCGACCTGTGCACATGTCCAACTGATGTAGATCTCAAATCGAAGCCGGTTCCTCCAGTTGAGACCAAACAACCATTCCCCACTGTGCAGCCCATTGCTCCTGATCGAGCTGGCTCTCAACCGCTCAGCCGAGTGCTCGATTCACCACATTTACTGTTGCCTCCATTGGTCAGGGACGCATTCGAAAGTTGTTTCGACCCATTTCCTCAGCTTCCTCCACCAGATGCGCTGCAACCGTCACTTGAAGTAGGGATGCAAATGGTATCCGGTATTATTTGGTATTATTCGGTATTATTTGGTATTTTCTAGGTATTTGGTATTATTTGGTATTTGGTATTTTTTTATACCAAATAATACCAAATAGTTTAAATAACTAAACAGTTAGCTTTTAAGCGATAAATTCTGCATATTTTGCGACTGTATACCATGTCAGAGCTCTTCTGTTCAGAGTTTTATCTTTATTTCTAATTTACTAAAAGTTTAACAATGCAGATACGCAGAACAACACGTCTCTTTACCGTTTCTGAGCAACAAAACAACAAAGAATTCTGACCAGTTTAGCTTATAACAACCATTCATGGAAAATTCTCAAAAAATAGGAGGGGGCCCCTATGAAACGACGCAAGGCGATTTTGGGAGAAGTGGGGTCCGAAAAATCGGGATTTTGGAACGACGTCGTTTATGGACGGCCCCTTTATCGAGACCGAGCCTAGACCGCAAACGTCACAACGTGCGTGCCCATTTCCAGAGTCAGTGAAAAACCATCAAATTCTGCTCGTTTTCTTTCTCGGCATGACTAGATTTCTTTTAGATGCAACAAAAACTCTGCCACTGAGGCAAAACTTATATATTTTTGCTGAAGAAAACAAAAAGTATGATTTTGCGCTCATTACAAACAGCTAGCGACCTGTTTATCAACTATTTGGAATTATTTGGTATTATTTGGTATTATTTGGTATGGAAAATACCATCTAGTATTTGGTATTTGGTATTTTTTATACCATTTGCATCCCTAGTCACTTGTAGCGGCGTTTCGAAGGTGGGGTTGTACCACCATGGTGGTTGGGAGTCTTCCCAACCACATGGTGGTCCCCCATCCTCTGGCGTAGGTGGACGACATAGTGATCATAAATCTCGTTGATGCCAAGGAGTAGTCCTCTGAACCTGTTGCACAAACTCGTTGTCATCTACTGATCGATCCGGTGGGTCCGGTTTCTCATCCGGAAATTCCTGCGGTGGCGCACTCAGCATTTGGCAGTAAGCCAGCATGCTGGGTTGCGTCCCTCTCCTGGCAGCTGCCGACCAGTCTGACTCCTCCACCTCACCCACAGAGGCGGTGGAGAAGCTAGCAGTTCGGACTCGGTCCTGTTCCCTTGGTTCCGGTGGTGGCATCAGTGATGGTTGACCATCTGTCAGGGCGTCACCAACACTAGGTGTCGGTTCGGCCAGGCGTGGCTGCAGTGGAGGAGGGCCTTGGGCGGTCTGTTGCACAGTTTGCTCCAAGAGTGCGTGAAGTCAGCGATTGTTCATTTCTGCCTGCATCAGAAAATCATCGGTGTGCCGGTCTACCGTTTGGTTGACCAGCTGATGCACCTCCTTTCGCACAGCCGTTGACACTTTTGTTGCCATCTTAGCCACTCTCTCGGGCTCCTCTCATGCTTACTGTTCCTCCATAGCCATTCATTCAAATTCGGTGGCAGGAGCACCCATTTTTCGTTGTTCAAGACGCTCATACCCGGCATAGGAAGCAGCAGGTCCTGAAGCACATTGCTGACGGGTGCGTGATGACTCTTGAATCAATTCACGTTCAACGCTTTGTTGTAATTCGGTCCAGGCTGTGTCTCCCTCTCACTCTATTTAACTGTTAGTCTTCAAGCAAGGGAGACTAGCCGTGTATGGACTGGTCCCGGTCAAGCTGCTTTTTCGGTGTTGGTCCTCCGGCCACCGCTCGGGGTCGAGCAGCAGCCTCCGGGCGACAGTACACTGCCGCCTGTCCATGTACTGGGTCGGTAGGGCGTACGGAGAGCATGGACGGCCGTACCAACGCATCTCACTCCCTACCCAATGAATCCTGAGCGGGTACTCGTGTGGGTACACTTTCCCCTCGCGGCCGATTTCTGTTCATCCTGAACACTTCATAGATACTGGGCTGGGGCCCAGCGCAGGTCCTGTCGCGGCATGTGCTTTGCGCTCTCCCTGAATGGCTGGTACCCCTCTTCTCTTGTTGAACGGCTGACTAGCTAGTGGACCGGTCAAAATCACAGCATGCATAGTTAACTGAGCAGAATTTGGCAACTGCATTTGTACAGGAATGCTGAGTGCAGGTCCAGCATAGCTGAGGCCAGGTGGCCCTCCCCATCCCTCCATTCGGGGGTCTGGGGGTGGCAAAAACACTGGCTGAACCGGCAGTGGTGGTCAAGAAACGTCAATGACCAAATGCGGCAGTGGCCATCCATACATGGCAGTTGGCACTGGCAGGTGACCCATAGGTACCGGCTGTACCCATCTCACATCTGGCGTTGGCAATATGGGCCCAGCACCCCGCAAATTGGGGTCCGGGGGCGCAAGATGCAACTGGGGAACTGGCATAACAAACTCTCACTGATTTGGTCGTTTCTGCTGAGATTCGCCTTCGGCGGGCGTTGGAACAGATGCCGGGAACCGGCCCCCTTTTGGCGGCTGGTCCCTAGCACCCAAACCAAACGCTAAGTCATAGGTGCCATCTGGATTATCAACTTCAGTGAATGTGCGGTCAAAATAATCGTTATCACCATGTAGCAGAGCTGGAACTGTGTCTGCGTCTGAGCGTAGATTCACCAGTTCGCTTGGTGATGGCCCATGACGGCAGCCGAGGAGTCGGCGGCCATCAGTCGTCCGTTTGTCTGTGACTGGGTGCGTCCTTTGAGTGACCGTTCGCACTGGCCGGTCGGTGACTGTGAGAGTCGTTGCTGGCCGCATTTCTGCAGGAAGATTGCGTTGTCGGCTGTCCAAGAACGTCTTCCACTGTAGTGGACCCCAGTCGCTGGCTGGGATTAGCCACTGGGGCCGTATCCCTGCTAGGAACAGGACGCAGCTGGTCGGATCCTGTAGATTCAGTGACTTGTTCGTAGTGGAGAAGTCTGGCATTCTCTGGGGCAGCCGGCATTGAGCCAGCCCGCCCCGGTCTAGCCAAAATAGGAGCCGGAGGTGAAATTGATCGTCGCCCAGGTCCAGTAGAAGCAGTGCCGGCTCCTCTTCCCAACGGGAAGCCTCTTCCTCTTATTCTCTCTCCTGACTGGTCGCACTCCATTCTGAACAAAAGTAGCGATTTTAAAATAAATCTTGGTGGCACACCTCCAATTGTGTCCTAACCCCACTCTATCTAGTTGGTTCCACGCTGGGTCGGGAACAGAAGAACCAGTCGAAAATAGGAGAATGTGTAGTGGTTGTTTTTCGGTGGGAAGAGAAGACGTAGCAAGTTTTTGGTGAAGTAAAATAATTAATAAAAACCGTCGCAAAACAAGTCGAAATGCAAATAAAAGCAAGTAGTAGACGGGAAACGATGATTGGTGAGTGTAGAGGATGACGCTCTTTTACCGACCGATAATCATGTTATCGGTGAGCCGGACGGAGAAGACGGCCTAGGTACCACCGTTTCGGGTAGTCCCTAGCAAAACCGCACTACAGGCAGTTAAGAAGGCGAAGACGACTCACTACAGGAGGCGTCGATGCCTAGCCATGAAGAAATGAGCAGCTCCTTTGGTGCCGTTTACTCAGATAACCAGCGGCTAGCGTGTAATAAGCAAAGAGTGATCCCGTTAGTCGGAATAAGAAGTAAAGATGATCACTACCAATACAGTAATTAGCACAATTCACCAATAGCTGGCCCTCGATTCTTCTAAAGCTCCGCCCTCACTCAATCAGCTGCGCTCGATCGGGTCACACCACCTCTCCTGGCTCGCTGCCGACAACCGCGCGATGCTCGGCAAACCATTCCCCGGCTTTGTCCCGACGAGAGCTCCCTATGTTGCCTGCGCTGTCAAGGGGAGCGGCGCTCGATTCGAACGGGTCTGGACAAGTGTCTTAACCAACTTTTGTTTTTATCTATTATACACTGTACCTATTTGCATAAACTGTGTTTTCTTATACATCTCACCAGCGTCAATCACTACTGTTGTTGGATTGAGAGTTGTTTAGAGTGTTTAATATAATCGTTCAACAAGTTCAGATACTGGGGAGGGCGTGGCTGTTTGTCGGACGAGTGTCCTTGACCGCAAAAGTAGAGAAAGTGTCCGGCGTCAGATGTGTGAATAAAATTACTGTACACATATCAACAACTATCCTTCTACTGAACAAATCGCTCGCTTTTTCATAGACAGCAGCTGCTGAATTCTGTTTCTAACCGCATTCTCTGCCAGTGTCAACGTGCTAATCAGCGGTTCCCATTCAGATTCAATGGGGCGCTTGGCTCCCCAGCGTTCGAACGAGCTGAAGTTGCGTCGACTGAGTCGTTTGATTCGACGCTCGTGGAAGAACGCCACGCTCGTGTTGGTGAATCTGTATTTAGCGCGATTCCTTAGCCACAACTGCTTGTACACAGTGCTGCCGAAACCCGCAAGGATTAGTCCGATTATCAAAAGAAACAGATTTGTGAATATCTGCTCGTCATTCACTGACGGCACGTAGAATGTGCTCGTGGTGAAACTAGAAAGGCTAAATGTCATACGAATGGAAAATCAATTCAAGTAGGTAAGGTACGTACTTAGTAAGGCGTCCAAACCCCACTACACCGCACCCCATGCGGAATGCCTTGTCGCTTGCATCATTTTCAATAATAGTCAGAGCAACCGACCGCCCCAATATGGAGTTGGCGCCCTACAATACACCAATCACGTACATCTCCTATTACAGTCAGGCACTTAACGCCGTTTATGGTACCTACACCATATAAGGTGCCGGTACCATATATGGTACCTACCGGTACCTAGGGTAGTGGTACCATATATGGTACGAAATCTGAACAGAGTGGTACAATATATGGTACCGACCGGTACCGGTAACAACGCGAAGGTAGGGATACCATATATGGTACCACTCATACATGTAGCTGGGTTTTCGGCTGGGGGGGGAATTTTTCTGATCCAAAATAGGGTTTCAGGGCTATGCCCAAAGGGGGTTTCAGCGACTTTTTTTGGTGTCCAAAAGTGGGTTTCAGCGACCTTTTTTGGGCTCAAAACAGGGTTTTGAGGACTAAAAATGGGGTAAAAATCCTGTCTGAAGTGCAAAAATACCGTTTAAAACCCTATTTTTGCTTTAAAACGTGGAAAAAACCTTATTTTTTATTTAAAATGTGCAAAAAAAACTAATTTTGCTTTAAAACGTGCAAAAAACCCATTTTATTCGACATAATACAGTTAAAATGCATTTCTGGAACCTTCTTTAGAGATTTTTAAACCCAAAATAGGGTTTCAGGGCTATGCCCAAAGGGGGTTTCAGCGACCTTTTTTTGGTGTCCAAAAGTGGGTTTCAGCGACCTTTTTTGGGTTCAAAACAGGGTTTTGAGGACTAAAAATGGGGTAAAAATCCTGTCTGAAGTGCAAAAATACCGTTTAAAACCCTATTTTTGCTTTAAAACGTGGAAAAAACCTTATTTTTTATTTAAAATGTGCAAAAAAACTAATTTTGCTTTAAAACGTGCAAAAAACCCATTTTATTCGACATAATACAGTTAAAATGCATTTCTGGAACCTTCTTTAGAGATTTTTAAACCCAAATTAGGGTTCGGGCTACTGTTATTTAAATATATTAATATTAAAATGAAACTATTATTAATAGTGCCATTTTAATAGTATTAAATCTATATTAATATTAAAATAGAGGCCCTGCTATTATATTAAATTAAATTAAAAATACACACAGGGGCTGAATATTAAAATTTATTTTTAATAGTATTTTAATAGCATTTTAATAGTTAAACCATGTTTGACAATCAATGAGTTACATAATTTTACCTCAGAAAATGATGAAAATTGAAGATTTCTGACTGCCCTCTGAATCTCGAATGTGTTTTCACTTGGAAATAGTGGAACTGTTCTCACTAAGGCATGAATGACAAAAGGACCTGAATCTGCTCTATAACCTATGTCTTTCCTTTCAAAAATTTCTCTTTAACTATGCAACCAATAGTTTTTTCTATAACTACTTGTGTTCGAATGCAATTTAAAACCAGATTCAGACTTAGACTTTTAAAAAAATGGTTATAAATTTCCACAGAATAATGCTTCTAAGTTACATCTCTGATTAAATTTTCAACTAACACTAACAACTTCAAGCAAAAGATTTTGTTTTGCCAATTCGCTGTAGTGTGACCGAAACTTTTCGACTGCATATGCTATTAAAATGCTATTAAAATACTATTAAAATTGTTATTTAATAGTATTAATATTAAATCTAAATTAAAATTAACTAGGGACTATTATATTAATATTAAATTAAAATTAAAATCGGCTAGTATCTATTATATTAATATTAAATTAAAATAAAATTCCACTATTAAAATTACAGTATCGGGAACCCTATTTTGGGCCTCCAGAAACCCAAATTAGGGTTCCAGAACCCAATTTAGGGTTTCAGTAACCCAAATTAGGGTTCCGGAACCCTATTTAGGGGTTTCAGTAACCGAAATTAGGGTTTCAGTAACCCAAATTAGGGTTCGGAACCCTATTTAGGCTTTCAGAAACCCAAATTAAGGTTCCGGAACCCTATTTAGGGTTTCAGTAACCGAAATTAGGGTTTCAGTAACCCAAATTAGGGTTCCGGAACCTATTTAGGGTTTCAGAAACCCAAATTAGGGTTCCGGAACCCTATCTGGAACCCTATTTAGGGTTTCAGTAACCCAAATTAGGGTATCGGAACCCTATTTAGGGTTTCAGTAACCCAAATTAGGGTTCCGGACCCCTATTTTGAGTTTCAGAAACCCAAAACAGGGTTCCAGAACCCTATTTAGGGTTTTTGAAACCCAAAGTAGGGCTCCGGAACCCTACTTAGGGTTTCAGAAACCCAAATTAGGGTTCCGGAACCCTATTTAGGGTTTCAGAAACTCAGATTAGGGTTCGGGAACCCTATTTAGGATTTCAGAAACCCAAAACAGGGTTTTGGAACCCTATTTAGGGTTTTTGAAACCCAATGTAGGGCTCCGGAACCCTATTTAGGGCTTTTGAAACACAAACTAGGGCTCCGGAACCCAAGTTACTGTAGGTTTCTGAAACCCTAATCAGGGCTTCTGGAACCCTGTTTGCAGGTTTTCAAACCCAAAATAGGGTTTCAAAAAATTCCCCACCCAGAATCCGGCTGGGGGGGGGAATTTTCTCCGAAAATCGGGCCTGGGGGAAATACCCCCCATTCCCCCCCAACTACATGTACAAATACAACTACACTACCTAAGGTACCGGTACAACGGCGTTAAGAGCCTGACTGTATTAGTACCTTATTTCAGTTAAAAACAGACTGAGGCTATTTTAAATAAGACCTGACCAGAATTTGCACTCTTGAATCCCATTGTGTCAGTTCTACAGATCCTGTTTTATCGCTTGTAAATGGTTGTAAGTCCCCGACATGTCTATTGCAGGAAGTAACCAAATTGTGCGAGGAATTAGTGGGGTTATAGTGGCTGCCTCCTTTTGCATTGCACAGTCTACGTCCGTACTCTACTACGTAGAATCCGTTTGAGTTCTGGGGAAGCAGTCCGTTTATCTAAAAACTCGTCAAGTCTACCTACAGTATGTCAGCAATGAACAAACTTACGACGGCAGAAATTCTCGTTGGCCCGTAGTAGCGCTGTTGTTCGAAAACTATACGACCTTTGATGTGCTTCTTAAAGTTGCCTCTGCCTTTAAGAATGGCTACCGCGACTGAAAATTTATGTCTATACTAGGGTTCCGACCATATATTGATATCGATATCGCGATATTTCTTTGTGCGGAAAAGGAGGAAAAACAAGATTTACACCGAGTTTATTTCTCTGGAACAGTAAAAAAGTCAGTTTTTCCTAGCCAAATCGATGGTTTAGGCAAAACCTAACAGTGGTATGATAACTTTCAGAAACATCTATTTATCGGCATTTTCAGCTTTCAGACGGCAATTCTTAGGTTCTGAAATGTCTGCAGCAACACTGAAAAACTGCTCAGTCGGTACACTTGAAGCAGGAGGGCAGAAGCAGCCATGGCCTACCATTTCGGCTGAGGGGTATATATTGATCGATATTGAGCTGAAAATATCGATATCGCATATCGACACATTTTGATATCGTCGGAACACTACTTCTATCCATAGTTTTAAACGCCTACCTAACTCCGGTTTCACATTCTTATCCCAATTTTCCTTGCGCAGATGGCATTTTACCAAATCCAGACGTTTCTGGGAACGCCTCGAACTGCGTCGAGCTGTCGTTATGCTCAACAGTAAAATGAGAATACTGAGAACAGGTTGATAATGCATTGACCACTGCACTACGTGTGTTGTAGTACTCTGGTTACCTTGGACTCTGGTCCATCAAAACTCAACTTTTACATCGTAATATTCGCTACGAGGTATAACGTACTATGTACTGTACGTAAAGGCAAACCCGTTGTCTTTTTCGCGTTACACCACAATGAATGCATTGGCGTACCCAGGGGTACTGTTGTTTGGGTATGGGATTTTCAGGAATCGGTTCGGTAAAGTAGGTATTTTTCGGCACACCCAGGAATCGGTTCGGTATGGGTAGGTATTCGCAAAAATACCGGTATACCGGTATTTATTCGGTATTTGCTGAAAATGTTTTACTAAGTCAAAATACTGAATTTCCTATTTACAACGCCATGAATTTAGTCATTCCAATGTTACAGGCTAGAAAATCCATCAAAAGCAATGGGATTTACAGATTTTATGAATTTTTGAACTTATTTTTTAGTTTTATTGGAGTGAAAATTGTTTCTATAAAAATTTTCGCTAAGAGAAATGTTTCCATTGTACTGTAGTTTTAAGGCCTGCTAACTGTGGAGATCTAACGAGCAGTGAAAAAATACGAGGCTATTTTGTTGATTGTTAATGTACTGTACATCAAGTACATAGAGACTTGATTATTAAGGAGCAGTGTGAAGTTAAGCCAAAACTAGCACAACGCTTTCTAATGACAAAACAAGTTTGGGACAAGGAGTAGGGTCAGAGAACTAAAAATCCTTCAAATTCGATGTTTTATAGGGATATCGCAATAGAATGTGTTTCTGTATGCCCCAAAATGCAAAATTACAAAGAAAACAACATGATCATAGGGAATTTTCGATAAAAAAATGCACTAAGCTGGACAAAAAATACCGATTCCTAAATACCTGGGTATTCGCAAAATAATCGGTATACCCGGTATGGGTATTTATTAAAATACCTGGAATCGGTAGGTATTTATTGGGTAGGTATTCCCAAAAATACCCATTTTTCGGTATCGGTTCGGTATACCCAATCAACAGTACCCAGGGGTGTAGGGTGTGTACACCCCACCTTTGCGGTGGAGGTCGGGGGAAAAAATTAGACAAAAATAAGAGAAACGAATTACTAAAACTGACTATTTTATGCTCAGAATACCTTTTAAATGCGTTTTCGAAGGCTAAATTGTTAAAATTTTCTCGTCTTGGTCGGGCAGAAGCCCAACAGGGCTACTTTAAACTATTAAAACTTGTAATTTCTGTTAATTTTAAGCTAAGAATGCTTTTTAAGCACGTTTTTGACGGCTAATTTTGGAAATTTTCTCGCCTTTGTTGGGTAGCGGCCCAACCAGGCAACTTCAAAATGGGTACGCCACTGAATGAATGCAAATGTTATGGCAAGCAAACATGTAATAGCTGGCTAATAATAGTAAGTAAAAACAAAAGATGCTCAAAATCTGTAAGCATTACGTGCCTAGAGCATTGTAAACTATTTAGATCACTCGGTTCAGCTGCGTGACCGATTGCACGATAGATTACGTAGCACAAGTATTTCTTTCCTGTTCAACATCGAGGAACAGGTACTCTTATCCGATCCGCCTGTTTTTAAAAGATACCAGGCGAGATAAATTTTACGCGCTCTTAAGAAACCGGCCCAGATTTATTTTTCATTTTCAGCTTTCGGCCTCCACTGTAACTTTTAATAAAAATGAATCTTTGGCTCATCCTAGCCACAGCCTTGGTTTCAGGCGTCTGCGGATTTCCTAGGGTAAGCAAGTAAGAAAAGAGAAAAGCTTTCTTTACTGCTTTGGCGTAAGTTGCGTAGCCGTGTGACGGCTGGTTTTCTTGACTATAAAGTTTGAATTTCAGCGGAACGGCCCCCAACGCTACGGGCCGTTCGGTCCTATGGCAGAAATGATCAAGGAAAAACTGGAAGACATGGATCGTTGCGAGAAAGGAGACCTTCTAGATGCATTCCTCGACAACGACTTGGAAAAATTGTCCGAGATAGGTCTGGAACCGCCGCCTGGTCGCGCTCCTCCTAGACACGGGCCTTTCGGCCCTATGGCAAAGGTCATAAAAGAAAAGCTAGCCAAGATGGACAGATGCGAAAAAGGAGACATCCTAGATCTATTTCTGGACAGTAACCTAGAGGAGCTCGAGAAACTGGGTTTGGGACCTCCTCAGGGACACCGAGGTCCTCCTCCCAAACTGGGGCCCTTCGGGCCTATGAGTCAGGTGATAAAGGAAAAATTAGAGGGAAAGGATGAATGCGAAAAGGGGAAGGTTCTGGATGCGTTCCTTGACAACGACTTCGAAAAACTGAAGCAACTGGGATTGGGGCCCGACGACCTGAAACCTCCTGGACAAGGCGAAGCTGAAGGGTTCGAAGATGAATTTGGTCCTCCGCCACGCAGGTTCCACGGGAGAAACGGAGAGAGACGAAATGGTAGCAACAGATTTGGTGGACCCTGGGCCTAGACCATTTCTTAGTATGCATTTACGTATCTGACAGACAGATAACTTTGGAAAATAAAGTTGCAGCTTGGTTTCTTAGAAATGTTGACGTACTAAGTAGTTGCCTACAATGTTGGCATAGTGAGTGATACTTTTGTTAATCATTCACACTTTTAGCAGTCTTGTTTGAGGACAAAATTTTGAGATTTTCAGACAAAGACTACACTGAGCGATTACCAAATTTTATCTAACATTTAGAAGTTGTCCCATCTAGTAGTGCAACAGTTGAGTTCTATTACGTAGAAGCATCTATTCGGCTATCTCCGGTTGGACTAGCAAACAACTTCATTCGACGAATAGCTGCTATCGCATTGAACAGTCTCTGAAAATTAGCTCGTTTTCGAGAAATCGATTCTAAAAATCAAAGTACCCTCCATTTTTGTTTTGGTGTCTCGGGTTCAGGCTGATCTGCGTTATCTTCGTTGCTGCCATAACTACTTCCCAATCCTACAAACATAACTACAAAATACACAGAACAAAATAAGCCAAAAGCTGAGAACAACCTTCTTCCCCGAGAAGTCTCTTCTGTTCCGGATTCCTAAGTCGGTACGCTTCGTTTTTGTACGAACAATAACAGACGCAGGTTGCAATCAGAATGGTCAGTAAACAGCCACAAAGTATGGACAGAACAACTGAAACAAAACTAGAATCTAAGCTTTTGAATGGAATTTAAAAAATCTCACTTATTGCCACTCTGTACGGCCGAGTTTTGTCCTCAACCATGCCGCAGTCTGGGTACCATTGCTCACTGGACACTCTCGGCGCCAATTTAAGAAAGTTTTGCAAAGGACACGGATCTGCACAATTCGCTATTGACACAAAAGTTGGCTGGCCTTCGAGTTTTTCTCTGATCCAGATCTATAAAATTCTAGATTGTTATAAATTTTGGCTCAGCAGCACGTACCTGAACGTAATATTCACCGTCTCGTTGGTGAAGTTCGAAGCTGACATAGGTACCAAAATACATAATATCTTTGGTATTGATACCTCCCAGTTGCAGCAGTTTGGCCAGTGAAAATATGTTCGAGTCGTGCTAAATATTCTCTTTCGAAGTTCGATATGATTTTGAAAAACTATAATGAAATGTACTCCAGAGTAAAAGTAAATCTTATGCTGAACTAGCTGATTGATGTAGTACTCAAGCTTTGACGCGATTTCGTTGTACATCCACCCTAAAACAAGACCGATCAACATGAGTGAAATTGTTTTGAGTCGTACCTCCAGTGACTCGATGAATTCCAGGAATGCCGTAAACCACATCTTGTAGACTACCTTTGAGCCTCGCAAACGATGTTCTTTCTAGAATTTTGTTAGCCCAGGCTGGTAGTGGATGAGTGTCGTTATGAATTTCCTAGAAAGGAACGGGCGCAAAAAATTAACTAATACATACAAGCCACAAAATTACCCTAATTAACAAATTATCCACCACTTTGTCCATAACTCTAAGATTAGTGATTGGCACTCCAGATTTTTCTCCGAGGTAGGCACTCAGCTCTTTATAATCTTCTGACAGTTGCAAATACCCGGGATCTTCATCAATAATGGCGCGCAGTTTGGGACACTTTTCAAAAATAGCAAATGTAGTCTGAAAATTAGAGTAAAGCTATAACTTTGCTTTATTACTTTAGTGACCCAATCTACGTCATCGATAATTTTTCCAGTGTGTATAGGGATTGGCTGCCAAGGTATCTCTTCACTCCAGGTTTGAATTTGATTGGGCGGGAAAAATCCAGCCAATAGGGCCAGCGCACTCGAGCTGGTTCTGTTGTCGTTTCCGGAATGCATGTACACTTCGGTTGTGTTATAATTGAAATTAACCAAATGCCCGTATCGCTCTCTCAGATGCTGACCTACGGAGTATAGTTGCTGAATTCCTTCCTACAAACAAAATTTCAAAATTTTTTGAAGAAAAAGTTAGGTTTTATTACCCTCGTGAGCTCAGATTTCAAGTCCGGTACCCAAGGAGTTCTGAATTCAGGCGGATCTGTTGGCAGATACATCCATTTTATCGGATTTCTGTCGCCGTGACGAAATAGCTAAATGTTTGGTATTTCTTATCTTATAGATGGAAGTGTAAAAATTACAATTTGCACAAATTTCAGGCTAGTTTTATCCAAAACTGCTGAGTTAACTGAGCAAAAGAGTAAAGACAGTAGAATCAAACCACGCATAATTCGGACGTCTAAAGAGTCAGGCACACAAACGTTGGCAACAGATAAGCAGTGTATATACTAAGGGATTTTTGGAACGCGCGCACTAGTAGTTATATTGATAAGAGGTAGGAAAATCAGTAAACTCTGCACGCGCTGTGTGGCAGTTTGTAGTTTTCTTATAATTATGCGGAATGGATTCTTTCTGACTTCTGTAATTTTGCTCTGCCTAGAAATTGCATCGGGCCTTGACAAATCTACACTGAAATTTGCTCAAATTGTATGTATTATGTTTTTGTCTCTTATGCTGTCATAAAGTAATAATACATTCAGCTTTTCCGACATGGAGACAGGAATCCGATCAGGTTTCGCTACCTACCAAACGATCCCCCAGAGCTCAATATTCCGTGGGAGTCAAACCTGAAAGGAGAATTGACACAGGTTTATTAGATTTACTCTGTGTGTCTAATATCATACCAGATTTCTAGGAAGGTATCCAACAAATGTACTCGGTTGGGGAACACCTCAGAGACAGATACGGATACCTGGTTGATTTCACCTATAATTCTTCCAAGGTCTATGTACTGACGGGAACTGACAACAGAACAACTGCGAGCGCGCTGACTCTGTTAGCTGGACTCTTTCCCCCCACTGAAGCTCAGACTTGGAACAGAAAGCTGCTCTGGCAACCTATTCCTGTTCACTCAGAACAAATTATCGATGACGTACGTACGTACTGTATCATGTACAGTCACCTCTAGAAAAGAAACTGAATGTACGTATGTATTTCAAAATATTTCTAGAGTGGATTTGATATCTTCGAAAAATGTCCAACCTTGCGCGCAATCATTGACAATGATCCTGGTTATCTGAAGATGTCGGCTGATTATCAGGAGTTGATTGCCTATTTGGAAGAACACTCTGGAATAACCATCCCTAATCTGAGGATGCTGGATAAAACAGTCGATAATCTTCTTATTCGGGTACTCGATTCTATATTATCTGACTATTTTTTCAAACTGTTTCAGGAAATCCACAATGACACCCATCCCCTACCGTCTTGGGCTAAAAAAATCCAAGAGACTACCTCATTTTCGAACATAAAAGGAAGCATCCAGCAAGTTGTGTACAAAATTCCTGGAATTCATGACGTTTGCGGAGGTAAAAAAATTCATTTTAAAGATGCAACGTGTTTTTGATCTTTTTATTATAGGATGGTTCTTTTCACAAATCGCATCTCAAATCGAATACTATGTCCACAAACACAGCAAGCACAAACTGTACTTTTACGCGGGTGTAAGAAAATACATGTTTTATTTCTGTTTAGTCCAACTATTTCTAGTGTCACATTGCAGCATGATTCAAACATTTTCGCGCTATACAATTTACTCAAGTTAGGAAATGTGAATTCAAATGAGATAATGTACTTTGGTTCTTATCTGAGCGTTGAACTGCACCAACTTGACGGCAAGTATTATGTACAGGTAAGACAAATTTTTGAAGACACATTTTTTGTGATTTGAATTTTGTTTTTTGCAGATTTGGGTGCGAGAACATCTAAAAGGGGAACCCTTCTTCGCTCCGCTCGGCGATTGCCCGGATCCGTGTCCATTAGAAAAATTTCTGAAGCTGTCGCCAAGAGTTTCAACTGAGCAGTGGTATCCAAAATGTGGCATGGTTGAAGATCGAAGTGGCTCTTATAGAATCGCTACAAGTGAGCAAAATAAGATTGCAGTAAACTCAAGTAAATATTTCAAGTGTTTCAGTAATTCTGTCAGCTATTTGCGGCTTTTTATTGCTCGTTCTATTCGGAAGTTGCAGCTGTTACTGTGCATCGCGAAGGAGGCTCAACCGACTTACCGACCCAGAGAGAAGAAAATTGCTAGAAAATCAAGCTCAATACATTCATTAGATTTCGTTTGCTAGATTTATTTATCTTATGATATCTTGTTTGTGTCAGATTACACTTCTCAGAGCACTTGAAATCCTGTTTGACCTGTACTTTGAACTCAGGGTGATTTCACTACAAACTTGTTTCTGTCTAAAGAAAGAGACAGTAATTTTGAGTGCAAAAACACATTGTACTGTAAACATCAATGTCAACATGACAATTGAATTTGCCAGTGATGATGATATCACATTTGTCTGGTCGAATGCCTGGTAGCGTTCATCTTGCTTGCGGCAGCAGCCTGCGCTAAAGCGTTATTCTTCCACATGCTCACATATTCGGGCATGTGCTTTCTCTTCAGAAATGCACGGAGAGCCATTCTGAATTCAGGATGTCGCAACCAGTAAATGATGACGTTGCAGAACGGATTGAAATTGGACAGAGCAAACATGCTGGCAGAAAGCCAGTCAGGCAACCAAAGCTGTGATTGTTGCCGCAGCAAATCTATCACATAGCCCACTGTGTAGGGCACCATGAATACAAACAAGGTGCACACACAGCTGATTCCTAGACTGATCGTTAGTTTCCTTTGCCGGCGTAGGAGAAGCTCTTGACTGATTGATTTTGTGGCATGCACCTGCAATTTGCTCTGCTTTTTAGTTTCTCTGGTTAATTGCAATTGTTGTTATCATTGTCATTGTCATTGTCACTGTCATTGTCATTGTCATTGTCATTGTGTGATCTTTGTTGATGTTGATGTTGATGTTGTGTCATTGTCATCATTGTTGTAGTCATTGTCATCGTCATCATCACTGTTGTCATCATTGTCGTCATCATCGTGATTGTCACTATTTTTGTATGACTGAAGGTGTATTCATACTCGTGTAGAAAAAGATCGCCAGGCAACTTTTCTGTAGGGCGACTCATTTGTGATATACGCACCAACACACCAACACGCTCCGTCACATCTTCCGCCTGCAACAACACCTGAGAGATGACGCGTGGCGCGTTGGTGCGTATACGTATTACAAATGTGTCTGTCGCCCTGTAGAAAAGTCGCCTGGCGAACTTTTTCTCCACGAGTATAAATCCACCTTGACCGTAAATCAGCAACTCAAAGTTATTGTCATCATTGTTGTCATTCCAATATCAATGCTTATGTTACTTTATTGATGTTTTTGGAGCGCACGATCCAGACAGCCATATAGAGGAGAATGCTGAGCAGTGCAAAACAGGGACCAGCGAACACATAATAGTACACATAGATAATATTGACGCCAACCATTGCAGGCAGCCCCATAAAACAGGCTACATGCTGCATCATCGGTGGATCTAGAGCAGCCACCTGCACCAGAAGCAGTACTGTTCCAGTGATCAGAGTGTACAAATAAACAGCCCCCAGCAAGCCAAATGTATACTTTTCCGTGAATTTTATGTAAGCCAATGGCCTGCATACCGCAAGCAAGCGATCCAGGGAGACCACTGCTAAGACTGCACCTGAAAGGTGCTCAGCGAACGACCAAATCAAATTGTGCCCACGCAGAAAACATTGTAATGCACTGATATAAACATGGGGACCAGTGCCTATCTTGATCAACCAAAGCCGACGCACTCCTAAAACATCTGTCAACTGTGTATGTACAATGTCAGCTGGACATTACCAGAAATAAGGTAAGCACTCATATTTAGTGAGTCTGCTAGTGACACACCCAAAATAATCTGGAACTCCTTAGAAGACCTAAGTGCTTTATACCAGAGTATACAAAGAACGAGAAGAAAGTTCGAGCCGCCAATTATAATTCCTTGGAGTGTGTAGGCCACATAGATAAACCGATAGTTCTCCAGATAAACCAGTGGTTGAGTAATATTGTTCATGACTCTGTCCAACTGCACACGAAGCTTTGACTTAAACTTTCGTTACAATGTCTAGAAGAGTGCATCTGCATAATCACTTTCGGCGGGACCTACAAAGGCCCTTTTACCCTACAGATCTCATTAATTTTGAGATACACGACGTGTCATCGGCACGTACGATTACAAGCTTCATGCATTATAAAGCGAGAAAATATGTGAATCTACTATGAATGAGAGAATAAGTTTCTTGTCCAGAAAATCTTAGAATTAAACAGTGCCATATTGCTATATAACTTGTTCAAGATCGTTCGAGCATTAGTTAAGTGTTTCATAGCAAACAACATGCAGATGACCAGGGTTAATTGCAGAGCAAGTGGCGTGTGTGTGTAGTTTAAACTACTGTTGGAAAGTCCGGGGTTAAAAAAATAAGTTCAGGTTCAAGTCAAGTCCAACATCGAAATTTCAGGTTCAAGTCCAGGTTCAAGTCCATCATCTAAAAAACCTGGACAATAGGTTCAGGTTCAAGTCCACTGATAATTTCAAGAATTGTTCAAATTTTGCACTGCTGGCAAGTTTTCTGAGCTATATAAGCCTGTCTACTAGTAATGAAAGACGAAAACCACATTTTATGGGACAGTAGTTTCGTTTTCTCGCATATTCAGTTTGAAAAATAGGTGTAAAAACAAGAAACCATGAAAATGTTGTGCAATCCAACCGCAAATTTGACAAATTTTGCCTAAATTTTCACACAAATTTTGAACCTATTCAGTGAGTCCAGTAAAACGAAACAGGTTCAAGTCCGGCTGAAATAAAATAGGTTCAGGTTCAGGTTCAAGTCCACAGATTTCAGGTTAAAAACCTATTAATAAGTCCAGGTTCAAGTCGGACTTGCCAACAGTAGTTTAAACTGCGCACCGATGCATTAGGCTAGAAGCAGCATCTAGGCGTTTCGAGTGTGCGACAAACAAAGGCTACCGTTGAACTGCGCAGTTTTTTGTGGCCAATGTTGACACTCACTTTAGCTAACTGGACACGGACCGAGGAGCGCTCTGACTTCGTAAAAATAGTGGCCCGGACTCCCCACAACACTGTAGCTACAACTCTCGCAAGCAAAATGGAGCCAGAGTTTCGAGAAAGGTAAGCTTTGTTGGTTATCACTTCGATCGGAACAGATTTTCAGCAGTTTTGAAGAAACAGCCGAAACATTCATACCCTATCCGGAGTCGGAACGTCATGGAGGGCCTCAAGTAAACATTTCTGAACAAATGTACAACATTTTACTATTCTACATTTTGATTTTAGGCAGATGACGATGTAAGTCAGTCGGCCACCAATTTTGGATCATAGATTATAGTGTGAAAAGGCTTACAGGATGAAGAACAGAAACGAATCGAAAAGGCCAAAAAGCGAGAAGAGGTGCGTGCGCGGCTGGCGGCACAGGGAAAACACAACAAGGCCAAGAAGGGTTTCCTGACCCCGGAACGAAAGAAAAAGCTGAGGGTAAGAAAGAAAACCAATCGTTAAAGGTAGCTTAACACCCATCTTCTTCGACAGAAACTACTGATGTTAAAAGCAGCTGAAGACTTGAAACAGCAGCAGCTTCTGAAGGAGCAAGAACGACAGCGCGTCTTGACGGAAAGAATCATGCCACTGCCCGATTTGGACAGCATGGACGATGAAGGCTCGTATAGAACTAAATAAAACACCACTGAGAGAAAAGAAATTGTAGGATCACTGAATCAAGTGGCAAATGAGATCATCGAACGACTCAAAACACTAGAATCGGAAAAATACGACCTCCAACATCTAGTGCAGCAAAAGGATTTCGAGGTAGGCATAAAGAATCAAATCGAGATAAGCCTTATCAACTTTCAGATTAACGAACTGACCATCGAAGTGAATGATCTTCGCGGAAAATTGTAAGTCTATTTGTTTCCAACTACTGTACGAAACAGAAAAAGCATGAAGCTTTGTAGCGTCAAGCCTACTCTGAAGAAAGTGGCTCAGGCTAGCAAGTAAGAAAAGTTTTTTGTTCAAAACTCTCAGCATAAGCACTATCGCTGGTATTTGTAAAAAAGAATTGGTGATAGTCAAAAACAACTTTCTGAAACTAGTACATAGTGTACAGATTCAAAAAAATGGACGAAATGAAACAGGCCAAGGCAAAGGTTGACTTCAAAGCGCAGTTGAAACAAGTTGACCAGAACAAATTTGCTATGGAAGAAGAGAAGGAAGAGGTACCTATATACCACTTTTTCGAACTAAGTGTTCATTGCGTTTTTTGCATTTTAGGAAGAACCAGAATGGGCCCGCAAATGAACCCCCGAAACATGATTACACTAACAATAATCTTTATGTTAGTTTGTTTGTTTGAAACATAGCTTGGGACATAGCTGGTACCGGTTGTGTGAAGAAGTTCTATCTGTACCGTAATAAAACTGGCGGATTACTGTAGAGATCAGTGCAAGCCTTTGTGTAAGGACGCAACAGGCCATCGGGGCGCAAAAGGCCCGCCCGCAGTTATAATTGCGGCTTGTTGTAGCCGCTGAACTCACCGGTTGCTAAGCAATGAGTCGTTAGCAAGAAATTCGTTTAGCTTAAGCCTCGGCTTGGCCGAGAGCAGAGCTGTCTATTGTAGATTGTGTTCATGCAGAAGAGAATTGTAACTGATTGAAATGGCAGAGTCTGTCAAGGTTATAGTACGATGCCGACCGCTAAATCGACGGGAAAAAGATTTGAACTGCGGAATTGTGGTAGCGATGGATCCGGGAAGAGGGCAGTGTTTGCTGGCCAACCCGGAAGAGCCTAAAGCACCTCCTAAAGCTTTTACCTTCGACGGCGTCTATTTTATTGAATCTACTTCTGAGCAGATCTATAATGAAATCGTTTATCCACTTGTTGAGGCATGATTTTAGGGCTGTTTAGACATTTTTTGTCGATTTATTCTTTCAGAATGTAATAGAGGGTTACAATGGTACGGTGTTCGCCTATGGTCAAACGGGTTCTGGCAAAACCTTCAGCATGCAGGGCACAGACGCGATTCCGGCGCAAAGAGGCATCATACCGCGCACTTTCGAGCACATTTTTGAAGCAACGGCAATAGCTGAACATACGAAATTCTTGGTGCACGCTTCTTATATTGAGGTGTGGAAATCCATTCCAACCTTTTCACTGAACCTTCAGTCTTCAGATTTATAATGAAGAAGTCCGTGATCTATTGGGCAAGAACATAAACCAAAAATTGGATATCAAAGAACATCCGGACAAGGGCGTTTATGTGGCAGGTGGAGCGTCTTTTTATTTTTAGTGTACCTACCTAGTAGGAGGCCTATTCCCCCTCCCGCTGGCCACATAACCGTTACACCTTGGTTTATATCAAGTCAATTGTGGGTGGGTGGGAGATGGACCTGGCCGATTTGCAAAATTTGCAGGTTTGTCAATGCACGCAGTACACAACGTGAAGGAGTGCGAAGAGCTGATGTCTTGCGGTTTCAACAATCGCCATGTAGGGGCAACTCTGATGAATGCCGATTCGAGTCGTTCACACAGTATTTTCACGGTGCACTTGGAAAGAATGGACCTGCAAGCCAGCGAGGAGCACATCCGCACAGGAAAGCTGAACTTGGTAGATCTGGCGGGCAGCGAGAGACAGGCCAAAACTGGTTCGAATTAGTTCATCAAAATTGCCTGTCTGTCTGCCTTAATCGGAAGTGTTGCAGGGGCGACAGGCGACCGATTAAAAGAAGCTACCAAGATCAACTTGTCACTGTCTGCACTCGGCAACGTCATCTCAGCCTTGGTTGACGGCAAAGCCAAGCATATACCTTATCGCGACTCAAAGCTAACCCGACTTCTGCAGGTAATCACAAAGCACTGTGGACTGCCTACCGCCTAAACAGTAGTTTCTGTGCATTGGACGTGTAGGTATAAGACATTGTGTTGATGTGCCGGCCGCCCCCCTTCATGTAAATTTATGCCGCCAGTTCTGTTGACCTCAGCAGCAGGGCTCAGCCGGTTTTTGTTTACTATCAGTGTGTGCAGCAGTAGCGGCCTGCTAAAGTGCATTGTTCTATTCAAAATTCTACCATAGACCTCAATACTGTAGTACAAACCCTCTGATGTTCGGATTCTGTGCTATGTATTTCAGTACTAGATATTTCAGGATTCCCTAGGCGGCAATACGAAGACCATCATGGTAGCGTGCATGTCTCCAGCAGACAACAATTACGACGAGACTTTATCCACTCTGCGGTATGCCAACAGAGCCAAGAACATCAAGAACAAGCCAAAGATCAACGAAGATCCAAAAGACGCCTTGCTCAGAGAATATCAGGACGAAATCAAACGGCTCAAAGAAATGATTGAAACTGGAGGTGTGCTAGAATTCTTATTACCTACACATATTCAGCATTTCACTTTGACGCATCGTGTGCGTAGAGCTCAGCAGGTCGAATGCTAGGGCGGCGCTGGTTGCACGAGCACAGAACACTGTAACCGAGCAGTATAACCAGTTGTACTATCTCTATCAGGGTGACCAGAGACATGCCCAGATAGAGACCCATTGTTCCGCCCACGTCTGCGATCAGCTGTGTCAGCGGGTACGCCTCCTGCTCGGTAACCACCTGTAATGCGATTACGCCTCAGCCAAAAATAGCAAATAGGACCTCGTTTGCAACAAATTCTCCGTCCCTTGTCTACCTGCACTTACTACGTGTGCATGACAGAAAGATAAGTCCAAGCTGAAGGCAAAGTACCTCATAGCTGCTGCTTTCATAAAAGATTTCGACTCTGGCCAAGTTGTTGGACACCCAGTCATTGAAATGGGAGTCTTTCCACTGATCTCTGGTGCCGTCACCAGGCAACCACTCAGGATCACTCATTCTTTTCTGGAACAGCTGGTTGGCCATCGGATGCTTGCCCAAGAAATTGAACATTTTCATCTGCTCGTACTGGCTCGTGGGCCACTTTGCAGTTGAGATGCTGCAGTGAAACTGAGCTAGGATTCAACAACTCTAAGCCTAAGCCTGGTACACTCGGTCTATGACACAACTGGTGCAGTAATCTGATCATGAGCAACGGACTTACGTAGTGCTGAAGATGATTTCATGGCATTTGGCTGGACAGTCGCAACTGAGCGTTTCAGGATGGTCAGATGGTAGAGCAAAGCGTCCTTTCGTCTTGATTAGACAGTCACGGTGCCGCTTTTTCAAGACATTACAGAGCTCGATCTCTTGCTTCTCCTGTAATTCGTGCCGGCATGTTGTAGTTTCATGGACACACCCTTCTCCTTCTTACATCAACGTTCATTTCCATTTCTACGCAGTCGCAGAACTTACGCAGGTGAAAGTCCAGGCAAGCGAGTTTACATGTCCTAACTGAGTAATCGCTTTGCTTGTTCGAATATCCCCTAAATTATTTTATTTTTCCTGGTCTCTCAGTTCTAAGCGGTCACAGTTAACAGACTTGTAATCGTGGTGGAAGTCATCAGTGCAGTTGCTCTGAAATGGAGCTTTCAAACGATTAATTTCCTTCCGCTGGATAGCAACAGAAGTCAGCATGCCTGAAAGCTCTGTTTGACAAGGGTACTTTCATCACTGGCAACATTTTAACCTGGAGCAGCCACAAATCCATCAGCTTCAGGCATAGCCTCAACTCTGGGATCATGGACGGTCACCTTGGCTCCATAGCTGTGGGCCAGCAAACCAACGTACTCTTCTGCTTCTATGTTCAGTGTCAAACTAAGTCCATATTCGCTGCCAGATCGCCGAGATTTCCTGACTCCTTTGCTGCCTTCTGTAACTCCATAAGTTCTACTGCATGCATTTATCTATGCTTTCTATTGCTTACTCATGAAATCGTTGAAGACAAAACAGTTTCCATAGCGCTTGTTGATTATTGGATCAAACTTAGTGGAGTTGCAGGCTGTACGGTCAAATGTGCATTCATAGATGAAGTCCTTAGCTTTGGTTCCATTGCCTGCCATTTCTTTGTTGAAAGAGAACACATCCCGCACATCCTTCAGGTCCTGCAGTTTGCTGTGCTGCACAAACTGTTTGAACTTGTAATCATCTCCATCTCCATCCTGCAGAACAAACAGCTGCATAGCAAGTAGTAACCACACCAGAAGTGCATACCTCATCATCCTCCATTGTACTAAACACTCCATATTCTCCCTGCAATGCCGTCACTTCTCCACAGTAGCCAGCAGATGATCCCTCTTCCATACTGTTATATGCGGAGCAGTCATAAGGGTATGGTGCAGGTGCATAGCCGCTCCCAAAACTTGTTCCACCAGCCCCACTTCCACTAGCGAGTAACGGGTCTGGTCCCATGGATGGGTATGCGTCAGATAATCCACCAAATGGTTGGTACATAGGTTGCACTGTAGTGTAGGGGTTGTTCAACATTTGTATGAGCTGCTCTTGTGTAAAACCAAGACCTCCATACAAGTTCATTAATTGTGCCAGCTGTTCTTGTGATGGCTCTGTCATTCCTAATCCACCATATGCGTTGATGAGTTGAGCCAGCTGATCTTCAGAGGGTACAGTCACACCGAAATTGGGCCACAGTTGTGGTAGTTGAGTGACTGGTGCTTCAGATCCCTTTGTCTCCTCGCTGTAATCAGGGTAGTTCTCTTGCTCTGTTGTTTGATCAGTTACTGCTCTGGGCTGTGATGTTTGTGTAGCCCCATTACCTGGACCCTGAGTCACGGAGTTGCTCACAAACAGTTCAGCCTGTATCTGGGAATTAGAATCACTGTCAGATTTGTGGTTTGTGGTTTGTATTTGTTGTGATGTCATCGTTGCTTGCTTGGGTAAGAAGGAGGCTGTGGTCGGCATTTGTTGTGATTCACTTGAACCCAACTGCTTTCCTCCCTGAATTCTGCTTGTCGTCTGTGTTATGGGAGCTTGTGTATTTTGTGCTGCAGTGATTTTGACAGTAGACGTTTTCTGTGGCTTTTTAGTAGTGACAGCAATTTTGACGCCTGCTGTGCTTTTTGCATAAGAATTTGTGCTCTTCTGCTGGGCTAGTCCAATGGTTGACTGCCCTTTGCTTGCTACTTGCACTGTAGTAATTGATTCACTACCTACTGAACCTCTTGCAGCGTGGGGTGGACCTGTCGTCACATCAAATTCGCTTTTTGGTTCGAATATCTTGGTGGTGAATGCCTCTTCTTTGCTGAACAAGGGCTCCTGACTTGAAAATTCTTCTGAAGGACCCTCACTTTTATCAGATACACTGTCAGGCTCTTCAGTGCCGTGAATCAGTTGGCTTATATCCACTCCACCAAGTTCTCCATTAGCCAGGTTGTTCAGGTAGTCTGCGTCATAGTTGCTGAGGTCACCAGATTCCAGCAACGATGGGTTTTGTTGCAAGTACTCATTCAGATTTATCATGCCTATGTTCCGTTTGCGCCGCCTTGTGCTAAATCGCCCCTGTACCCATGCAAGACAAACTACAGAAAGAATTGCTTACTTTGCGCACAAGCTGGCTTTAGGGCTCTGCCCTACAACTGTCTGTTTGACCCAATTTCCAAGTCCGTCTTCACTCTGCATCTCATACTGAAAAGTTTCTCTGAACCAGTTCTGCACTTGTGGTCTGCCCATTCCAGATGGCTCAAGTTCGGTGGCGATTAAATCTTTGTATGTGTGGCAGATGCTGCTTGCCTTCACCATATTCAGGTTGCACACAGTGACGGCCGGGAATTCCATTGTGTCATTATGTTTTAGGTCTATCTGCGCACCAAAATCCTAGTGCAAAACTGTTAGCTTCTGTTTCACGGCTTACCTTAACTTGGGTGGGATGTTCTCTGTATCGATCGACCAGTATTTTTATGTGAAGTGTGGTCATTCCCAGCCCGATTAGACATATAAAAACCCAGAATACTTTGAAGAATAAGAAGTAACTGTTATATGAATGAGGCAAGCCGCCTATAGTGGTTGTGGACAGAAATGTCTGGACTGTAGCTTTGATACCAGACCGTGGGCTCGCCATAGTGAGAAACAATTCAAACAGATTGGGCTTGGCCTTTCAGATGGATGCGCATTTATTGTTGACCAAAAGTGTTTTGGCAACGCCGCTTTGTCAATCCATTGGGTGATTGTCATCAAATTGAATTCACGTCAACAGAAACCACATTTTTCATTTATCAACAATGATGAAAAGCAAAAATTAGGCGCCTCATCTAGAGCTCAGCACAAATGTCTACTGTACCAGATAGAAATCAAACCAAACTTGAAAAGCGTTCAGAAAGCATTAAATGACAACTGAATTTCAGGAATACCTAAACGAGAACTGGTCAAACAGCCTTCAATTGACCATGAAACTGAGAAAGCACGACTTCGAGCAGAATTCGAAGAGCAAATGGCAGAACTGCGTCGCCAGTACCAGACCGAACAACAGAACAATGCAAAGCTGCAGGAGGACTTGCGAACCATAAAAGAGAACTATCAGAAAGCTGCAGTAGACCTGGACAAAGCCGTGGCTATTGAAGAAGCTGCTCTTGCCGTTCAGACTGGTCACTCTGCCCCTAGCAGCTCACCCACTCAAGGGCCCGCTGTTTCCCTTGACTCTAATGAAGCTATGAAACGGTGAGTGGTCTACTTTGGGTCAACTACGCGATTTGCTTACCCAATCGGAATTCCTTGATCTACTGTATGTACGTACGTATGTAGCTTGTGCTCAGGTGATCAGTCCCCCTAAACGTTCTTCTAATTGGTTCTGCGCCATGTATGGCGGCCCGGAAACGGCACCAACTCTAATCATCTAATTAGTGTAAATGTGGTGGGTAGGAAGTTACTACCAGGTTTACCTCGCCCCCTGACGCGATTCTAATTTGGCAGCCTCCCTCCTACCTCAATCTAATTTCATGCATAATTCTAATTGCTACCGGCCAGTGACAGGCACCTACCAATTAGCAAATACGCACATAATGGTCAAACATGGACTTATTGATTGAAGGTTGGAGTTGCTCCAAAAGCAAATGGTAGGAGGCGAGCAGGCCGGCAATACAGCGCTCAAAGAGAAACGACAGCGGAAGAAACGGGAAGCCGAAAAGCGAATGGAACGATTGGCCGGTAAGTTGGACTACAGGGCTGTTTTTACACATTTTATATGCCTTCCAGACGCCTTGTCCAAAGTCAAATCGGACGACCCAATGCTACACGTTTATAACACGGTGCAGGACAAGTTAGATGCGGTTACTGTGCAGCTAGACAAGGAGAAGAAAACTGTATTTTGACCTGCACGAATACTCTCCAGCTATTACAGTAGGACTATTCAGGTGAAATCGCTAGAAAACGAGATTCGGGATCTACAAAGCGAATTCGAACTCGACCGACAAGAGTACCTGGACACGATTCGACGTCAGGATCAGCAGCTGCGACTGCTGCAGCAGATAATCGAGAAGGTACAGCCGTGTCTTCGTCGAGACAGCAACTATGCCAACATAGAGAAGATCAAGAAGGAGGCTGTCTGGGATGAGGACTTGCAGCGATGGCAATTGCCTGAGGTTCAGGTACAACGCACCCAACTGCCCTACGCCGCTGCTGGAGGTTTGTTTAAGTTCCACTGTCCTTTCCGACAGCTCAGGACAGCCCGCGCTCTTCAATGGAGTGCCCTGCCTACAATCATCCTCCCTCCCTTTTGCTGTCATGAGGTGCTTAGGCAGCTCCGTTTTGGTCCCCATTTACGTACTCTACTAGTCATCACCGGCTTC